>JAVSCE010020064.1:0-12056 GCA_032199065.1 Smutsia gigantea | reverse complement strand
GGGTGACAACACATGCTCCGGCCCCACAGGGAGGGCCTTTGGTGGACTTAGGTCTTAAGCTGTCAAAAAAACAAGGCCCCATGTTTGGGCCAGAATGGTTACAGTAGGGGGTGCTTTGGGCCCTCTGGGCCTCAGTTTCCCTGTGTGGTTTGGCCCTCCTCCCCCCTCCTGGTTCCAGCTTCCCCTCTGCCCTTCACCTCCTGCCCTGGCTGTGGTTCACACCAGGAGCCCGCCCTTTCCCGGACACATCTGGCAGCTCCTTCCCCAGGCCCAAAATAGGCCATTGTGTAAACAGGGCCTACGTGAGCAAGACATGGAAAAAGAAGCCAGGGCTGCCGCTTGGGCCATCAGAGCGATTAAACCCAAGAGCAGGCTCCCCGAGGGGCCTTGCCGGCCCCACATGGCCTGGGTTAGAAGGGCAAGGTGTCAGGCTGCTTTGGGAAAGAGGAGGTCTCCTGCTCTCTAGCCCTGGGTGCTCACAGGACATGGGCCCTGAAACCAGGGTCCTGCGGCATGAACAGAGCACTGAGACCCAGACCCACCATGGGGCTGAACAGGAAAGGCACGTATGTTTGTCTCCTGGTGGTGGCTTCTCAATGTCAATGACACCCATCTCCTTGGTGTTTCCAGGGGGCAGCCCTCGTCCATATGGCCCCTACTCTCTATGTTCTGGCCAGTGGGAAGAGGGACAGGGCAAGGCTGGACACGCCTTGACCACAGGGTGCCCCTGGCTCCGCTGCTCACTTCCTATTGGCCAGAGCATGGCCACGTGCCCACACCTTGCTAAGGGAGGCTGGGAAATGTAGTCTATGCTGGGCGGTTGTATCCCACACTGAACAACAGGTCCTGTAAGGGAGCACAGGAACTGGGTAACCAAGAGGCAGCTTGCTCCTCTGCAGAGTGGGGCTGCTGAGACCCATTGCTCAGACTGGGTGCTTAATAAAGGTCATGAACATTTCATGCCAAACATGTAGGAAGAGCTCGGCAATTTTACTCTGACTTCTTTTCACCAAGTGAGGTCCTGCACGTGATGCCCTGGCACGGGCGGGCCCCAGAGTGTGTGCCTGGCCAGTGGGGCCGCAGTGGCCATTGTGCTTGTTGGCGTCAGTTCTCAGCAGACTCCAAGCCCAGGGTTCTCTCGTGGGCCCCCAGCTCTCTTCTCAAACAGGGCTCCTGGCAGACCCTGAACAGCTCCCACTGTGGCCATGCCCTGCCCGTACGCCGCCCCCGCCAGTCTCCTGTCCTCTCAGACCCCAAACAGATGGCCTGGCCCTGCAGGGTTCATGCCAGCTCAGCTGCAGGAAGCGGCTAATCCATCTCGTGTGGCTTTCCCCAAATGGTCTGGTTTGCCATGCTCGATCCCCAGAGCACGGGAGGAATCGAGGGGTGGCCGGGGTGACCCAGGACAGCCTGCCCCCTCTCGGCGTGGATCCAGAATTCTGGCTGAGGCCCTGAAGGGATGGTGACATAAGGGGAGATGTAGCCCCGCCCTTGGAGAATCAGAGGGGGAACACAGTGGATACTGGCAGCCATCCCTGCACTCCTTGTCCCCGGGGGCCTCTCTGCTTCCTCACCCAGTCCTGACACCATGTGGCACTTTTCCAGCCAGCTGAGAACCTGCCCGCAAGGATGAGGAAAGCAAGTGAAGGGGCGGCATGGCCTCACACATGCCCATATGGGCCTCTGAGAGTTCTAGAAACTTCTCACTCAGATTCTATGGGGCAGATGCCTCATCTTGGGCCACAGTGCAAGAGCAGTTCACTGTCCCCTTAGAGGCAGGAGGAGTGAAGCCAGAAATTTGGGCCAGGGAGAACAAGGACAGGGGGTCAGGATAACCCCCAAGGCTGGGTCCCATTCTCAGCCACAAGCTGGCAGAGCGTCAGAGTCAGGCCCTTGGCCGGCTGATAGTCGAGGAGAGATGACCAGCCTTGGCAGGTCTCACAGAGGGGCAGACAGGGCCGAGGACACAGAGGCGGCAGCTGACTGCCCTGTCGGAGGGGCAGGGCAGAGGGCACAGGGGGCAGTGCCCAGCCCGAGTGTCTCCCGGCCTCCTCGCACCAGCACCACACTTCCCAGTGGGGCCTCCATGAGTCCCGAAGTCTGGGTGCCTCAGCCACTCCAGCCAGGCGGACACCAAGTCAAGGGAGACAGACTTAAAGGAAACAAAATCCACACGAACTAACACAAAAACATCCTCAGAGCTATTCCTGAGTGAATTCATCAGAACAAAGATAAGATACTGCTGTTATTTTCAAAAATACAAATTAATGCTTGAAACTGTCAAGGGGCACATGCGTAGAACAGAGCCTGGAAGGAGAGGCACCAGAGGCAGGGCAGGTGCAGGTCGCAGAAGGACTGGCCAGGCCGCTGGCTCTCTGCACCCCAGACAGAGCAGGCTTGAATGGAGTCAGCTCTCCAGGCCAGAGCAACAGGAAGAGCTACCAGGAAATAGGTTGGGGCCTCTGGGTAGGGAGTCCGCTGCCATGAGCTGACGGAACCCTCTCTTTCTTCGTCCAGGTCGACCTTTATAACTCGGACCCCCTCATCTGCCGGGCGGGGCTGAAGGTGTGCTTTGGCATCCAGCTGCTCAACGCCGTCTCGAGGGTGGAGCGCGCCCTCCCCAAGCTGACGCTGCCCTTCCTGCTGCTCCAGGGCTCTGCCGACCGCCTGTGCGACAGCAAAGGGGCCTACCTGCTCATGGAGTCTGCCAAAAGCCAGGACAAGACACTCAAGGTGAGCAGCTGCCCAGATCCCCCTGGGCCATCCCCAGGTCAGGCATCTCGGGATAAGGGCTGCCCTGCCCCGCTGGGAAGTGACACCAGAATAGGAAGCATCTATTAATTCTAAGGGAGTATGTGAGTCATTATCTGATTGTTTGCATGAATGAGCTTGAAAGGAAGGAGAGAACGCTCAGATGTCATGGTCAGAAAAAGAACTTGCAACCAGGCACTGAGCAAAAACAGGTAAAAAAAAAAAAAAAGGGGGTGTCTTCAGCTTTGTCATGTCCAGGGTCCTAGGGCAGGCGTGGTGCCTGACCTCCCTGAGCCAGGCTTTGGGCACCAGCAGCAGCTCCCGAGCGGCCACTGCCCCCAGGAGCGGGGGATGCAAAGGTGAGGTGGGCTTGGCAGGATCTGGTCTGCAAGGGAACCTTCAAGAGTGTGTCCACAGAGGGGCCATGCCTGTGGCTTAGCTTCGTGGCATTCAGAACCAGCAGACCCTGGTGGACTGACCCGGAGGGCTTCGTGAGGTGGTGGGTGTTGCTTGGGGCTCAAGGCGTGTGGTTTTTTGGGCCAGACTGAACTGGAAGAGGTGGCTCTTTGTGGTCAGCAGGGCAGACCACGGCCTCAGAGCACAGTCCTGACCTCATGTCCTCCGCCGTGCCCTCACAGCCTGGCAAGAGCCTGTGGAGACCCTGAGTGCAGGGCTGTTTCCCACTAGGTCATAAAGAGGACAGGCCAGTCATGGCAGACCCAACACCTGCTGAGCAGGGAGTCAGTATTTGAACTCAGATCCTCTGCCTGACCCACTGGCCCTCTCCAGGCGGTGCTGTGCTCACAAGGGTCCTCGCATCTTTTCAAACTGTCAGGCGCTCACCTCACGCCATTATGAGTCTCAGGCCCTGGCCCACACCAGCTACCAGATGTGGACTCATGGGTGAAGATAAAGAAAGAGAAAAAGAAAAAAGGGAAACTGACTGGGCTTGGAGAACAAGTCAAAGTCCCATGTCCCCCACGTGGCCTGTGACCCGACGGGCTTAGCAATAAACAAGTGACTGACAGACTGACGCTGGAGAGGGTCAGGGCCCAGAGGAAGTAAGACAGGGGATGAAGGAGAGGTGGGGCTCAACCCTGCGATCTGGCTGTGACAAGAGCAGTGGAAGACCATTCCAGAACATAGGAAGGGCAAGTGTGAAGAGCAACACTGTAGAGACCTTGGTGTGTGCAAGAGCCAAAAGGAGACGGGTGTGGCAATGAGCCGAGCTGGGAGGGGGTGGTGTGTGATGGGGTAGCGGCCCCTGCAGCATGAGACTTCTAGGCTTTTTCTCTTAGTATGATGACAAGCATAGGAGCATTTTGAGCTGGGGAGTGACGTGCCCCAATTTCTGTTCTCCATGCACCCTCCCTGCTGCCGTGCGGAGGTCAGAGTGGACAGGGAGACCAGAGGATGATGGAACATTGACCAAGGCGTGGGTGGCCTGTGGCAGTGCAGCAAAGCTGGGGAAGGCCTGGCGGGATGGGGGAGGCCAAGGCTGCAGGCAGTGACTCTGACGTGATTCAGGGTGAGCCCCGGGGCTGAGCTGGCGCCAGTGAGGAGGCTGTGACAGCCTGTCCTGAGATGGGCAGGACATGGACAGACTTGGGGTCTATCAAGAGTTCCCCATGGAAATACCTATTAGAGCGTCCCATCCAATATTTGGAAAAAGAATGGAAAGCAGGAACTCGAACAGTTATTTGTACACCTGCGCTCGTAGCAGCATTATTCACCATCACCGAGAGATGGAAGGCACCCAAGTGTCCATCGACGGGTGAATGGATAAACAAACAAAATGTACGGTCCCTCCATACAGTGGAATATGATTCAGCCTTAAAAAGGAAGGAAGTTCCTTAAAAGGAACTACAGCACGGATGAGCCTTGAGGACACTACGCTCAGTGCAGTAAGCCAGTCACAGAAGGACACATGCTGTGTGATTCCACTTCTGTGAAACATCTAAAGTAGCAAGAAAATGACAGAAACAGAGAGCAGCGTGGTGACGGCCAAGGGCTGGGGAAGGAGGAGGGAGCAGCAGGGATCTCATGGGGTCAGAGTTTCAGTTCTGCAAGATGACAGTCGTAGGGATCTGCCGCGCAACAGCGTGACTATAGCTGATGCAACTGAACTGCACCCCCCAAAGCGGGTAAGATGGTACACATTCTGTTATGTTTTTTACTATTAAAAAAAAAAAAGAAATGTGGAGTGAGTTACCTATTAACACTGCAAGAGGAATAGCAAATAGGCAGTTGGATATAGATGTGTAGTTTCAGAGAGAGGTCTGGCTGGAGAGCTGTCATAGTCCAGAGTCGCCAGCACGTGGACACTTTAAAACCACAGGCCAGGAGGAGATTTCTCGGGACAGAAAGTGGGCCTCGCCCACGTCCTGAGGCCATGCCCGCCTGCGGAGGCCGACAGGGCCATGCTGTTCAGCCTAGGTGGGGAAGGATGCCGGGGAGTCAGATCACGTGGGAGCAAGACGTGTCCCTGGGCACCCGGTCACTGGGGGTGGGGGTGGGGGCCGAGAGCAGCCGCTGTGGGTCGCTGGGAGCGACAGTCAGACTGGAAAGAACCGAGGACCAAATGGAAGGCAAGGGAGGGAAGACAGAGAAAGAAATCGCCCTTTGGAGACGGAGGCGTACACCGGGTCCAGGGCTGGAGAGAGAAGCGCCAGGACACTGTAGGGCATTTTCACTTATTGGAACCATTATGTGCCCAAAAGGCACTGACACCCTGAGGATGGGAGTCCTCGGAGCATGGGAGAGGTGTGCGCATGGCCTCCCTCCCTGCCCTTTGCTCCCTAGGCCTGATTCCTGTCTCTCTGAATTGCAGATCTACGAAGGTGCCTACCACATTCTCCACAAAGAGCTTCCTGAAGTGACCAACTCTGTCTTCCATGAAATAAACATGTGGGTCTCTCAAAGGACAGCGGTGGCGGGAGCAGGGTGCCCACCCTGAGCACACTGGCTGGGTGGCTGTCCCGTGGCCGGGGAAGCGGGCAGGGAGGGCAGAAGCTGGCTTCTCTGATGTGGCTCGCCAAAACAAATCACAAATTGGAGGAATCCCTAGCACACTTTACTACCAAAAAATATATATACATTCTTGTCATACCACCAGATCTTGTCTGCCACCAGATCCACCTTGAGGGGTAGACACTTTATCCCAAAACACAGAAGGGTCACAGGCCGTGTCCCAGAGAGGGAATGTGCTGAAATGTCCTTAAACCAAGCAAAGCCTCTGCCCTGCCTCTCCCAGCTCCCCCAAGGTTCCCAGGACACCTGGCTGCAGTAATTGGAGGACTCTCCCCTCCAGCACCCACCGCCCCCTTTCCCCCCGCCATGGCCTTGCTCTGTGGCCTTTCTCACATGCCCTCTGAGGCCCAGAATATGCACAGTACTTCCTCAAAATGAGTGGCCACCAGTGACCCATACCAGCTCCTTGTCAGGGGGAGCAGGGCTTTGGGAAGGGACAGGCTTGGCCCTGAGAGAACTCAGCAGGACCCTGCTCCTTCCTGCTGCGCGCTGAGGCCGCTTGCTGAGGGCTGTAGATGTTCAGGCTGCCTTTCTTCACCTGACTAAATGCCTGCCGCTCTGGGAGGGCAGTTGTATTGAAGATGAAATGTCTAATATATAATGTATATTCTAAAGCAGAGACTTATTTTGGTGGGGGGTGGGGGTGGGGGTGGGGGTGGGACCCTGGGGAGAGGGGCTTGAAGGCACCGGAGCCTGAGGCCCCGGCACAGAAGGGGGCTAGGCTGGCCAGGGGGCCCTGTGCTCCCTGCGTTAGGCAGAGTCCCTGAGAAGCAGGGCTGGGGAGCACCGGCTGTGGCGGCCTCAGGCCCCTCTTTGGTCCCGCCCGGGGGCCTCGCTGCTGGCCGGACAGCTACCCCTGGTGGCAGAAGACAGTCCCGGCGCTGTGGCCGGGCCCAGGCACCGCAGGGCTGGCGCAGCTGGCTAGCAGCTCCCGGCCTCCTTTCTCAGGTGCCGTCCCCACCCTGCCCGCCCTTAGCCCTCACTTAGCGCCAGCCATAAACGGGGGTCAGCGCCCCCCGGAGCTGTACTGCCACTGTCTAACGGGCCTCTGTTACCTCACGTGGCTCCTCGTACACAGAGGACTCTGGCAAGGAGGCTGGGGCCCCACTTCCTCCAGCGGCTTCCCCCTCAGACCCTGTGCTTCTGGGGCTTCTTCCGGGTCCCCAGAGAGGGCAGCCCCTCCGCCCTCCTTCCAGGGATCCTGACCACACCATGGGCTAGCCAAGAGCTGGTCACCTCCTGCCAGCGGCCCCTGTCCCCAACTGAAGGTCACGTTTGCCGGGGGGCCAAGGTTTGCGTTTCCCACCCCTCAGAAAGGGGCAAAGCCCCGGCACCCCAGCCCAGGTCCCCACGGAGAGGGGCGCCATTGCCCCATCTGATCTCTCTGGCTCCTCTTTGGAGGGGAGAGATGCAAAAACCGCGCCGAGAGGGTCAGTCGGGAGCCCGCCTGCTCTGCTGGGCAGTGGGTAGGAATGTTTCCCAGCCCAGGACAAGCCGAAGCCCCACCCACAAATCCCAGCCCGAGACGCCCCAGCCCGGATCTGGGACTCTGCCTGGGGCTGAGCTAGCACGCGCCACACAAGCCCCTGCGCCTCCCCCCCGCTGCCCAGAAGCATTTGGCGGCCACTCCGCTCCCCAAAGTAAGTGTCAGGCACAGTTTGACCAGGTTGCTTGCAGGTGCATGAACTTACATGAAAGCTCATACAGACACAAAGTCAGCCATATTTACACATCTGGTTAAGTAATAGCCTACATTAAAAAGAAAAAATATTTGAAACCGGGACAGTCTTGTAATCTAGGAGATGGGACAAGGACATGGCCATGCTACGCCCACCTGCTGAACTCGGAGTGGGCCTGGAAGCCGGACACCAGCTGTAACCGGAGCTCACACAGAACCCCTCCCGGGCTGTGTGGCCCTCCCATCCTTGGGAAGCTGGGCAGGTCTTGAAATGAGTTTTTTTCTCAATATTGGCAGCTCGTGCGGACCTTTGGAGCTTTAAGGGCATGTCATCGCCACGGCACCGAGGAGCTGGGTTTGGAAGGGAAGCAGGGACACATATGGCCTGGCCTCGAGAAGGTGGGGGGAGGGCAAAGGTTCTAGGGTGGCCCCAAGGGCGCAGCTGATCTAAACCGAGGCTGGGGCTTCTGACATTTTGGGACACTTGGCCCCAGCACTGGTGTGAACACAGAACCTTTTCTGTACCTCAGAGGCCGTGCTGGTCCATACAGAAGGGGGTGGCATGCCTGCAAATCTTTTTAGGAAAAGATGCCGCCTGTAGCCAGTGAGGGTTCCAACCTACCAGGCCCGTTCCTTTGCCGTCCAGCGGTGACCTCAGCTTCTCCCTCAGCTTCTGGGGGATGCTGGGGCTCACGGGGAAAGCACGGGATTCCATGAAAGCCTGCCAGGCTCTGCTCAGCACCCCGCAGCAAGGCCCACACTACTGCCAACATAAACCCATCAGGATCACCATGATTTTCCAAGCAGGTTACAGTTTGCTGTCACTGAAGCCCAGCCACGTCCCTACATATACACTGTCAGTGAGGACGTGGCTGTCAGGTTGGGTGTATTAAAGGAACCAATGGACACCACTGCTAATCCTAATAAACCAGATGTTCACTGAACGGTGCTGTCCGTCTGTCTGATTCCCTGCAGAGAGAGCAGCAGGCTCTTTTCAGAGGCAGTATTAGACTCTGGGCGGAGCCAGCATCTGCCATAAACCCATGCGTGTGGGTTTGAGTTCTTCCCTCCAAACGTGGGGACACCTACCCCGGGGGCAGACCCCACGCCTTCATTGTCTTCCAGACTCGGCCACTGCTGGGTACCCATGGATCCGGGCCTCCCCTGGCTCTGGGCTCCGTGGCTGAGCGCTTCCCCCACAGCCCTCGACGAGGATGCCCGGCACATCCAGACACAGCCTTGATTACTGCCCACGCCGGCTCCACCTCGGACTCGTCCATCTCAGCCTAGGGAAGCGGCGCTCCTGCCCCGCAGCCCGGAGCCCGATGCCCTCCTCCTTTCCTCGGGCCCTCCGGCCCCTCCTGCTGGGTGGCAGCCTCTTCTCCCAGCCCTGTTTCCCCACCCTTTCAATATTCCCACTCAGCACAGAAAGGATGTTAAATGGGTCAGACACTGGCCCTTCCCACTCAAAATGCCCCCATGGCTCCCACGTCACCCGGATGGGGCCTTGGGCTGTGGCCTCCCTGCCTTTGCTCCCAGGCACCCCACACCTGCAGGCCCCCACGTGCTGGCCTCCTGCTGGCCACCTTCTTGGTGAACCTTTCCCAGCCATCCTGTCTAAAATCCAACACCCACTCTGGCACCTTCCCTGCTCCCCCTCCTCCAGCACGTATGTTGCCATCGAACACGACCTACGCGGTAGCTCTCTGACCCCCACACCCTGAGCTGAGCTGCAGGAGGGCGTGTCCCTGCACCGGACCTCTGTCTGGTTTCCAGGGCGTCTCTGACAAACACCTGCCCAGTGAGGATGGAGGGCGGGTGGGCCGGGGTGCTCTCTGGCCAGGCATGGAGCTTCGCCCTGGGATCGTGGACACAGGGCTGACCCATGCGGCTGCCCAAGGGCCCACACTGGGAAGGGCCCCTCATTGGGTTTCGTGTCCCGCTGTTGCTGTCTTCAAAGTCCCAATCGTGTTTGGACAAGGGCCCCACAAACACAAAGCAGGTCCTGTGGGATGACCAGAGCTGGCCCTGCCCTCCGTCCAGAGGCCCCTGGGATGGCATTAGACTTGGGCAGGCCCTCATGTTCTACTTAAGTCCGGCCAAGTCCTACTCTGAGCCTGAACCAAACCTGGGCAGTGTCCCGCCCTTGTCGGCCTTTCCTGCCTCCTGGGAGCAGTCAGGGAGCATCAGAAGCTCCTACTGGGCGCCCCTGATGTGCCAGGAGCCTCCATGCTGGCCCCGTGGCTGGCCCTTAGAACGAGGACAGAGTGACACCAGGCCGTCACCCCAGGGCCTCACAGCTGCGCGGCGGGACGAGAGATGGTGGGAGTCTGCAGCAGGCCAGCCGGCAGCCAGCAGGCTCTCCAGAGGCAGCCCGGCAGTTGAGCACACAGAGGAGCAGGAGGGAGTGCGTGGGGCTCCAAGGGGCTCAGGGAAAGACCTGGCGGGGGCTCAGGTGGGAGGAGCTCAGGCTGGTCCCAGAACTGAGACTTCTGTGACGGCTGGAAGAAACCAAGGGCCCCCCAGCCCCACAGCAGTCAGCCAGGGAATAGGGTAGTAAAGGGAGTTCACCGGGTAGGTGCAGCGCCGGGAGCAGCCACAGGGGGGAGCCAACAGCCCGGCTGCAGGGTGAAGGTGGAACACGGGACACAGCCGTGACCAAAGTGGACACAAGCAGCAGAGGCAGCCGCGCTTCTTTCTCCTCCCATCCCCTCTCACTGCCCTGAAGTCTTCAGCACAAGTCTTCCAGACCATGGTCCAATATGGCTTCCCCAGCTCCTGCCATCACGTCCTCATTCCAGCCCATGGGAGGGGAAGAAAGGAAAAAGTGGGGTGTGAGCCTTTCAAGGAATAAACCAGAGACCATTGCACCTAGTATTTGGCTCACATCTAGAGCCTGGTGGTACAGCCACAGCTAAAGCAAGGGAGGCTGGGGAAGGAGCCAGGTCCCCAAGGATCAGGAGGGGCCTAGACATGAGGGGAACACGCTGTGCCCAGGAGCCACGTGCATGCACCCAGACTTTCAAGGAGACGCGGCCCAGTCTCAGTATCTGCCTGGAAAATGCCAGCAGGGTTGTGAGAATGAGCTGGAGGTTAGGCAGTAGGGCAGAGAAGGGGAGACGGAACCAGCAGCGACTGAAGAGGCCGAATCCACAAAGTTTGGTGCCCAGCCACCTCTGAGGGCCAAGGAATGGGGACAGAACAGAAGGAGCACACGCACATCTCCAGAACTCTACAGACAAGGTTACAAAGTATGTCCCACACCACTCCCGTTCCATCTTCAGGAGAGCATGAAGTTCACACTGAGCCCCAGGCCTGCCCTGCCAGGAGCTTCCCCGTCGCTCCTAACCTCTACATAGGCTTTAGGTGGTTGGCACTGTGGCTCCCGTTTAGACTGATGTTAGAAATGACATAAAACTGAATGTGATTTCTTCCCAGAGGAAATAACGTTTAGACGAAAGGGTATCGACAAGATGCCTACATGTCAGAACACGTACCAGGAGTCACCCCAGCTGGGAGGAGGGAGCTTGAGAAAGAGCGGGCTGTGCGTCACTCCAGGATGCAGAAAAACTTTTGAACCAGCCAATGAAATTAAAACAAATGTAAGAAAGCCCAATATGGATATAAGCTGCTTAGACGACCTCCAGGAAAGAATGTGAACCCTGTAGTACTCAGCCAGTGAGGACCCAGGAGAGGGACTCGTGGGCTAAGGAATAAAGAGCTGTTGTATCCCCCCGAGTGTGCCTGCTCACTGGACAGCCAATCTTGCAAGACCGCCATTAAAGCCTCGCTCCGCTGTTCTGACTCCGTGTCCACCTATTAGGGTCAGACCAGTGAGCGCGTTTCTCACAAATGGTAAGTAAACTGAGGTTCTGTGGCAATCAGTGATTTGCTCAAAGTCCGGGAGAGACGCTGAGCTCCAGACCAGATCTCAGGATTCAGGTGCAGGAGTGCTCGCTGCCTCCCAGCGAAGGCAGGCAGGGGAACAAGCCCCAGGTACACCGGGCCACTGCCCCTCAGACCTTTAGCCACCCTGCTCGTATTGCCTGAGGCTGGCCTCCTGGGAGACACAGAAACTCCGAAGCCCTTGGGCCGTAGGGCTTCCTCCTCCACAAGTGTCTGTTTTTCCCCCAAAGTGAGTATGTTTATGCCTTCAGAACATCTGCCCCAGTGACTAAAGCTGCCCCTGACCCAGGGGAGAACACTCCCAACTTTGTGATGCCAAAGGCTGGATGGCAGTCTTACCCCTTCCTGGGTTCCTGTCCACTGCAGTGAGATGGGGCCTGGAAGGCTGTGTAGGAGTTTTCCAGATAGCGAAAAAAAAAAAAAGCAAATACTTCATTCTTTGTTCCTTTTTTTTGGTATTTTTGTTTTTGTCTTTGCATGTGGGAGGGATATTCTAGGATGAGCAAAACAAAATTTTCTGTGCTCATTAGAGACTTACCTCATGTGACAGATGTTTGAGTCAGGGCTAGGACTAAAGGGTGGCAAGTGAGGTATTCTCCTCAATTTAAGGGGGCACAAAAATATTAGTAATCAAGATAATATTTTCATGTATTATTATTTTTAAATCAGAATTAGTGCAACAATATTCATA
>JAVSCE010020063.1:0-17479 GCA_032199065.1 Smutsia gigantea | reverse complement strand
ACATGTAGCTGTCCAGTTTTTCCAACACCAGCTGCTGAAGAGGCTGTCATCTCCCATTGTATATCCAAGGCACTTTTATCAAATATTAATTGACTGTATATGTTTGGGTTAATGTTTGGATTTTCTATTCTGTTCCACTGGTCTGTGGGTCTGTTTTTGTGCCAATACCAATTTGTCTTGATTACTGTGGCTTTGTAGTAGAGCTTGAAATCAGGGAGTCTAATTCCCCCTGTTTTATTCCTCCTTCTCAGGATTGCTTTGGCTATTCGGGGTCTTTTGTGGTTCCATATGAATTTTAGAATTATTTGTTCCAGTTCATTGAAGAAGCTGTTGGTAGTTTGATAGGGATTGCATTGAATCTGTAGATTGCTTTAGGTAGTATAGCCATTTTGACAATATTTATTCTTCCTAGCCAAGAGCATGGGATGCATTTCCATTTGTTAGTGTCCTCTTTAATTTCTCTTAGGAGTGTCTTGTAGTTTTCAGAGTACAGGTCTTTCACTTCC
Source organism: Smutsia gigantea (assembly GCA_032199065.1). Classification (NCBI taxonomy): domain Eukaryota; kingdom Metazoa; phylum Chordata; class Mammalia; order Pholidota; family Manidae; genus Smutsia; species Smutsia gigantea. Next base: position 16,973 of record JAVSCE010020063.1, on the reverse strand, counting down.
TTCGTTAGGTTTATTCCAAGGTATTTTATTCTTTTTGATGCAATTGTGAATGGAATTGTTTTTCTGATTTCTCTTTCTGTTAGTTCATCATTAGTGTATAGGAAAGCAACAGATTTCTGTGTGTTAATTTTGTATCCTGCAACTTTGCTGAATTCAGATATTAGCTCTAGTAGTTTTGGAATGGAATCTTTAGGGTTTTTTATGTACAGTATCATGTCATCTGCAAATAGTGACAATTTGACTTCTTCTTTACCAATCTGGATGCCTTGTATATCTTTGTTTTGTCTGATTGCTGTGGCTAGGACCTCCAGTACTATGTTGAATAACAGTGGAGAGAGTGGGCATCCCTGTCTTGTTCCTGATCTTAGATGAAAAGCTTTCAGCGTCTTGCCATTAAGTATGATGTTAGCTGTGGGTTTGTCATATATAGCCTTTATGATGTTGAGGTACTTGCCCTCTATACCCATTTTGTTGAGAGTTTTAATCAGGAATGGATGCTGAATTTTGTCAAATGCTTTTTCAGCATCTATGGAGATGATCATGTGGTTTTTGTTCTTCTTTTTGTTGATGTGGTGGATGATGTTGATGGATTTTCGAATGTTGTACCATCCTTGCATCCCTGGGATGAATCCCACTTGATCATGGTGTATGATCCTCTTGATGTATTTTTGAATTCGGTTTGCTAATATTTTGTTGAGTATTTTTGCATCTACGTTCATCAGGGATATTGGTCTGTAATTTTCTTTTTTGGTGAGGTCTTTGCCCGGTTTTGGTATTAGAGTGATGCTGGCTTCATAGAATGAGTTTGGAAGTATTCCTTCCTCTTCTATTTTTTGGAAAACTTTAAGGAGAATCGGTGTTATTTCTTCTCTATATGTCTGGTAGAATTCAGAGGTGAATCCATCAGGCCCGGGGGTTTTGTTCTTGGGTAGTTTTTTGATTACCAATTCGATTTCGTCGTTGGTGATTGGTCTGTTTAGTTTTTCTGTTTCTTGCTTGGTCGGTCTTGGAAGGTTGTATTTTTCTAAGAAGTTGTCCATTTCTTCTATGTTTTCCAGCTTGTTAGCATATAGATTCTCATAATATTCTCTTATGATTCTTTGTATTTCTGTGGGGTCCGTTGTGATGTTTCCTTCCTCATTTCTGATTGTGTTTATGTGTGTAGATTCTCTTTTTCTCTTAATGAGTCTGGCTAGGGGTTTATCTATTTTGTTTATTTTTTCATAGAACCAGCTCTTGGTTTCATTGATTTTTTCTATTGTTTTATTCTTCTCAATTTTATTTATTTCTTCTCTAATCTTTATTATGTCCCTCCGTCTGGTGACTTTGGGCCTCATTTGTTCTTCTTTTTCCAATTTCAGTAATTGTGTCTTTAGACTATTCATTTGGGAATGGTCTTCCTTCTTTAAATAGGCCTGGATTGCAATATACTTTCCTCTTAGAACTGCCTTTGCTGCGTCCCACAGAAGTTGTGGCTTTGTGTTGTTGTCGTTAGTCTCCATATATTCTTTGATTTCTGTTTTGATTTGGTCGTTAAACCATTGATTAATTAGGAGAGTGTTGTTAAGTCTCCATGTATTTGTGAGCCTTTTTGATTTCTTTCTAAAATTTATTTCTAGTTTTATACCTTGGTGATCTGAGAAGTTGGTTGGTAGGATTTCAATATTTTTGAAATTACTGAGGTTCTTTTTGTGGCCTAATATGTGGTCTATTCTGGAAAATGTTCCATGTGCACTTGAGAAGAATGTGTATCCTGTTGCTTTTGGGTGTAGAGTTCTGCAGATGTCTGTTAGGTCCATCTGTTCTAGTGTGTTGTTCAGTGCTTCTGTGTCTTTACTTATTTTCTGTCTGGTTGATCTGTCCTCTGGAGTGAGTGGTGTGTTGAAGTCTCCTAAGATGAATGCATTGCTGCCTATTTCCTCCTTTAATTCTGTTAGTATTTGTCTCACATATGCTGGCGCTCCTGTGTTGGGTGCATATATATTTATAATGGTTATATCTTCTTGTTGGACTGACCCCTTTATCATTATGTAATGTCCTTCTTTATCTTTGCTACTTTCTTCGTTTTGAAGTCTATTTTGTCTGATACAAGTACTGCAACACCTGCTTTTTTCTCTTTGTTGTTTGCATGAAATATCTTTTTCCATCCCTTCACTTTTAGTCTGTGTATATCTTTGGATTTGAGGTGAGTTTCTTGTAGGCAGCATATAGATGGGTCTTGCTTTTTTATCCATTCTGTTACTCTGTGTCTTTTGATTGGTGCATTCCGTCCATTTACATTTAGGGTGATTATTGATAGATATGTACTTATTGACATTGGCAAACATTTTAAAGTCTGATGATGCCAAGTATCAGCCAGGTGTGGGCCAGCGAAATTCACGCTCTGCCAGTAAGACTGTGTTCTGTGGCTGCCCCGTGATGGGGTCAACCCTCCACACATAATTTGGTTCAGATGAGGCTGCTTGCACCAAATGAAATGATGAGGTTGATTCCTCACATAATGAGGCCTTCTGTGGGAAGCAGGGCCAGCCTGGAGCAGGCCGGAGGTGGCTGGAGAGCAAGGAGGCACTCTCATTGTGCTTAGGGGTGAAGCTGGGCTGAGAACCCCTCCACGTGCCAAATGATTTCCCTTATTTGTGCAGCATAACAACGAAGCAAAACTGAAGGAACAAAACAGCAGCAGACTCACAGACTCCAAGAAAGGACCAGCGGTTACCAAAGGGGTGGAGTGAGGAGGGAGGGAGAAGGGGATTGTGGGGTATCATGATTGGTGCACATGGTGCGTGTGGGGTCACGGGGAAGACAGTGTAGCTCAGAGAAGACAAATAGGGGCTCTGTGGCATCTTACTACACTGATGGACAGTGACTGCAATGGGGGTGGAGGGGACTCGATAATAAGGGTGAATAACCACATTGTTTTTCTTGTGAAACCTTCGTAAGAGTATATATCAATGATACCTTAATAAAAACAATTAATTAATTAATTTTTTTTAAAGAAGGCTTGCAGCTTCTGTCCAGGCCTCTGGGAAACCTGCTTTGCGGGAAGTTGGCTGCCGTGTGACACAGCTGGAGTGACCATACTGTGCAGAGATCTACGCAGGCTAGAGGCAGAGGCTGCACGGTGAGCGACGTGCTCTCGGTAGCTCATCCAGCTGCCCAGCCCGGGGCCAGACACAGGAGCAGAGAGACCTTAGATGGTTTCAGCCCCAGCCACCATTGATTTGCACCTGCATGAAATTGAGCAGCAAGATTCCCCCCACCCCCAGCAGAACCCAGCCAATCTCCAAAACTGTGAGAGAGAAAATCAAACTGTTTTAAGCCTCTAAGTTGTGGGATGGTTTCATGTAGCAAGAGATCGTCGGCTCATCTCCACCCCCTAATTCCACTTCTAGGTGGATGACAGCATGAAGCTCCCACCCAGGTGCCCATGGAGATCTGTGTACAAGGATGTGTATTAAGATATTGTGTATAACATTGGCAATGTGCCAAAAGACTAAGTGTTCGTTGACAGGAGAGTAGGGATATGAATTGGGGTGTAAACACTGGATGATACACCATACAGCTGTTAAGAACAAACTAAATCCAAATGCATCATCCTGGATAAACCTTAGAAACATTCTGGAAAACAGCTGCCTCCATTAAAAAAAAAGTCAGTGTCTAAAAAGACACATCAGAAGGCAAGGGGGCTACTTTAGACTAAAAGAGACTCAAGAGAAATGACAGCTAAGTGCAATATGTGATCCTTGATTGGATCCTGGATTTTTAAGAAATCCTCTAAGAACATTACCGGGAACGATTGCAGAAGGGCTGTATGTTAGGGGAGATACTGCACCTGTCTTATCAATAGTCAATTCATCACATGCGATAATAGTACAGGATCATGTAGGAGAGTATCTGTGTCCTTAGGAGATATGAGCGGAAGTAGCTGGTGTTTTAGCAAAACGTGTGGGACTGTGGGCAGTGTAAGAGACATAAATGCAGCCAAACACTCACAACTGTGAGCCAAATAGTGGATGTTTTGTTATCTTATTCCTGCAATTTTTCTTTAGATTTGAAATTTTTCAAACCAGTTGATTCCACTGACAGGTATGACATGGATGAATCTCAGGGATATCATGCTAAGTCACAGAAGCCAGGCACAGAAGACCACTTACTGTATATGATTCCATTTAGAGAGCATTCGGGAAAAGACAAAATGATAGCGGCAGCAAACAGACCAGCGGTTGCCAGGGATGGGGGGCGGGGGAGAGGCCGGCTGCCGAGGGCCACAGGGGGCTTTGTCAGGGATGACGGCGATGTATGGCATGTTTGCGCTGACAGTTGCTCTATTGCATGTATCTGTCAAAAACTCGCCAACTGAAACACTTAAAAATGGTGAATGTTAGCAGACCTAATGTTGGGGGGGCACGGGGAGGGCTGTACAACTCAGAGAAGACAAGTAGCAATTCTATAGCATCTCACTACGCTGATGGACAGTGACTGTAATGGGGTTGGTGGGGGGGACCTGATGAAGGGGTAGTTTAATAACCATAATATTGCACATGTAATTGTAGATTAATGATAATAAAATAAATTATATTTTAAAAAATGGTGAATGTTATTATATAAAAAATTATTCCTGTATGGATTGAATTGTGCCTGCAAAAAAGATACTGACTACTATCTTTCAGCCCCTGAGAATGGGGCCTTACTTGGAAACAGGGTCTTTGTAGACGTAAGTTAAAGATGTCAGGATGGGATCATCCTGGATTCAGGATGGGCCCTAACTTCAATGACTGGTGTCCTTAGAAGAGAGAGAGAGAGGAGACCCAGGGACCCAGAGAAAACCCAGAGGGGAAGGCCATGTGAAGAAGATGGCAGACATTAGAGCAGCGTGCCTACAATCCAAGTAGCGTCATGATGGCCAGCGGCCCCCAGGAGCTGAGGGAGACGCAAGGAATTTGGATTTTACCCTCAGAGCCTCTAGAAGGAATAATCCTCCCCACACCTTGACTTCCAAGTTCTGGCCCCCAGAACCATAAGACAATACACTGTCGTTTAAACATCCCAGTGTGAGGCGACTTGTACAGCAGGCCTAGGAAACCAATACCTATGTCAAGAAAGCTGATTCCTTTTTTTAAGTTGGGAAAAAATTTGTAGACATCAGGTTAAATGGAAATGGCAAGCTGTAGAACAGGGCATTCAGTGTGAAATAGTTTATAGGACGGTCTTAAATGCTCCTAACAGTACAACTTATTGTTCATGGACTTTGTCTATATTGGAAACGCCTGGAGGCGCCCTTCCTGGAACTGTGCCAGTCTCCCTGCCTCTATGGCGAGTGCAGGCGGGCAGAGGGCATTCTGCTGGCCTCAGGACACCCAGACTAGACTGCCTGAGACATTGTGCGGTCTGTGAAAGCTTCCCCAGGGACAACACCCCAGACCAAGACGTGGAATACTAGGGGCCCACCAGAGTGATGGGAAGGAGAGGAGAACATTCCAGGTTGAGCATGGGCCTGAAGGCCCCAGGACCCTGGCTTGTTTGGGGTCTGGATGGAGAGCAGGCAGGGCTGGGTTATCATCCTCTCCTTTAACTGGACACGGGGCAGCCTCCCTAGGTCTTCCCTGGGCCACTCTGTGCCTCCTATCCAGCTTCCTTCTGGGATCAGCAGAGGCTGGGAGAGGGAATCACTGGGCCAGTTGGGGGCTGGAGGCCAGGACTCACATCCAGGGGGGTAGCTGGAGTCTAGAACTCCTGGGTTCAGAGGAGGCAGGGGGCCATATTCAAATGTCCAAAGAGTGACTGGGGCTGGGACCAGACAAGCTGGGATGAGGAATCTGCCATGTAGGCACAGGCCGGGCATTGGCCTCCCCGAGCGTGTTCCCTGTCTGGATGGACCACCTCCCAGCATGGCTGCAAGCAGGAAGTACATTGGAACATGTGTGGTGAGTCACTTGTGGCCATGCTGAGTGAGGGTCACTAGCAGGCCTCAGTGCTGGCACTTGACCCTCACTTAATCCTGATGACCCTATGAGCTAGGAACCTTTATTATCCCCATTTCACGGATGGGGGAACTGAGGCTGCAGAGGTTAATCATCTGAACTACACAGGCTCACATAGCTGGTAAGTGGCCAAACCAGGATTTGGAGTGAAGCCATGAGATGTCAGTGGCCATGAGCCAAGGTTCTGGGCCATATTGCTTTATTGGTTTGCTTCTGGTTTATAGGTCCACATGCCCTCCCAGCTCCTGGGTGACCTGCGACCCTCCTGGAAAGAAGGCCTTGACTATGTCATCTCGGCTCAGAAAAGGTGGGTCTGGTGGGGCTGTGGTTTGGGTGGTGCCCAGGGTCACCCCAGCATTTGGAGGGACTCAGGCAGCAGTGCCAAAGGGAGGCTGGGCAGTCTGCAGCCTCCAGAGCCCGCCGGGCTGTCCACAGATGCTGTGGGGAACAGTGGCCTCAGTAGGCAATGCAGTCCTCAGGCCACCGTAAAGGGCATTGGCACCCCTACTGTGCTGGCAGGAAAGCTTGTCCCAGCCTCAAGACCCCGCCCCAGATCTTTCTGTCCCCATACCCAGGCCTCTGCATGGCTGGAGCGTGGCCCCAGCCCTGTAAAACCTCGGAAGTGACAGCTCAGGTGTGGAACACACAGGCTGCAGTGTGGCCCCAGGCAAGTCGCCCTGGCTGTCCCCTTCTCAGCATGCGAAGCCGTGTAGTGCACACCCTGACATCACACCTGTGAGGTTCACAGTCAAGCTCTGTCCATGTGACCCCCAAGCAGAGCCTCCCCGTGCCTCAGTTTCTTCATCTGTAATATGGGAATAGTAATAGTTCCTGCTTCATCAGGATGTCATGAAAGTAAGCAAGTTATGCCTATGGAAGAGCTTACTGAGTGCTTAATACCTGTTGGATTTGTTATCATCACTGTTAATAATTTCCAACCCCAGAGCAGTTGTGAGGGAAAACGAGCTGATGTCTACTTTCAGCGTGGGGACAGTACACAGTAGGTGCTCAGTTAATGGGCCCTGCCGTTTCTGATGGCCGCAAAATGGGCTGGTGCCTCGGAGGTGGGTGGAGTCGACTTTCCTTCGACCCCACCTGGCCATTCTGGCCACCAGGGGGCGCCCCAGCCCCGCCCGCGGCACCGCCCCCTCACCTGTAAGGGCCGCGCACTTGGCGCCGCCTCCGGAAGAGGGGACCTGGGACCGCGGGGACCTCGGAGGGAGCCCGGCGTCAGCGGGTAAGAGCCAAGGGGACGCCGAGGACAGGCGCCCTCCGAGCTTCCGGCAGGACGCGGGCGGCCGGAGCTGGGGCAGGGGGTCCTGTCCGCTGGGCCAGGAAGAGGGGGCCTGGGCTTCGGGCGCGTGGGGCTGAGGGGTCCACCGGCTGGGGCCCTGGCGCCTGCGTTGAGGTGCTAAAAGACAGGTGCCGGGAGGCGGGGGCGCGGAGGAGGGACGCCCCGGATCTCCAGAGCGGGTCGGGCCCTCAGGGTTCACGTCAGGAAGACACCGGACCGGCCTGGGTCAGCTGGGCTGGGCCTACCGGGACACTTGGGTCCCGAGGGTAGAACTGGACTTGAACACCTGTCAAAGGGAGGAGAGTGAGGGACAGGTGTGTGTGCGCGGGTGCAGGGGGCGGGGGGACCTCCAGAGGGCTGGTGGGGAGTGCCGGGGCCCAGCGGCTCCCCTCCCTCCCCGAGTCCCTGAACTGCCAGGCCCTGGGCGGCCCTAGGGCGCCACCAGGCTCCCATTCCCAGGGGCGGGCTGGGAAGTAAACAGCAACCTGAGCGGCAGGGCAGCAGCTGCCCGCACAACCTGTTACCCTGCCCTGCCCTGGGCAGCACCTGCGCCCTGGGGAAGGCGGGGAGCTGGGGCCGCCATCCAGAGGAGGGCTGAGGGGCTGGACACCCAAGCTCCCGGAGATGGGGACCCACACCTGAGTCCAGAGAAAATAGGGAGGGAGGGCCAGGATGCCTGGGAGGGCGGGGAGCTGGGGGGCTGGGCTACGGGAAGAGGAGGCAGCTAGTGTCTGGGAGCACAGGGCTCAGGACACCTAAGTTCCCAAGGCCCTGGATTCTCAGAAGGGGCTGAACTCCTCCCTGGGTCCCGAGTCCCTGATAGCCTGCGTTCTGGGAAGCTCCCTGCCCCTGAGGGGCTGGGAGCCCCATCAGCAGGGTTGGGGGTTGGGAGAGGGGGCTGTTGGCAGGGTGGCCTGTCATTCCGGAGCACTGGGGTAAGATTTCCTGAGGACAGAGAATGTCTACCACAGGCAGCTCATTTCCTTCTCCCTGCCTCAGTTTACCCTGTGATACTAACGGAGCTGTTTGGCCAAGAGACAGATCATTAACCCTTCATGGTCTGGGAAGGCCCTGGTTGCAGGACTGGGAGGGCCAGGTCTTGGCCTGCAGGCAAGCCCCATCGGGCTGCAGAGCAGAGTGTCCTGCAGTGACCTGTCTCCGCCAGCCTACCTGCCCCACAAACGCTGCAGGCACCATGAGCTCCCCAGAAGGGCCAAGCTTCCCGTCGGGGCTGCTCTCCGGGGGCGGCTCCCCCAGTGGCGACGAGGGCTTCTTCCCCTTTGTGCTGGAGCGGCGGGACTCATTCCTGGGAGGGGGGCCAGGGCCCGAGGAGCCTGAGGACTTGGCCCTGCAGCTGCAGCAGAAGGAGAAAGACTTGCTTTTGGCCGCGGAGCTCGGCAAAATGCTGCTGGAGCGCAACGAGGAGCTGCGGCGGCAGCTGGACACGCTGAGCACCCAGCACCTGGAGCGCGAGGAAGTGAGCTGGCCGCAGGGGCGGGGAGGACGGGGAGCAGAGGTGCGCAGGGGTCAGGCGGGTGGGCAAGAGAGGGACCGGAGAGCAGGGGGAAGAAAAGCCAGGCAGGGGCATGCCTCTGGAAGAACAGTTCAGACCGGGCCTGGTGCCCCTGACGGTGCTGTCCAGTGGGCTCTGAGGACAAGTCAAGCCCTGAGTTCAGACCCCTGCCTGGCTGTGTAACCTAGGTAAGCTGCTGGCCCTCTCTGAATCTTGGGTGCAGCTTCTCAGCAGTCCCAGTCCCAGCCAGCAGTTACTGGGCACCCCTCCCTGCCTGAGTCCGGGCTAAGCACCTCCCACACGTCATCCTGGCAGTCTGCCCTCTGCCCAGGCACTGCTGTCAGCCACACTCTCACTCTGGGGCCACATCTGGCTCCCTGGGTACCACTGACGCCAGTATCCATGTAGTCAGCCCCAACCATTGCCCTGAGCTGGAACTCTCCCATCAGGCCACTTAATGGGCAGCTGGATATCAGTGGCATTCTCAGCTCTATGACCCTCGTCACCTGCCGTCACCATCCAGCCTCCCCACCTCAGGACCAGAGCCTAAGCACCTCCATGGCCTCTCTTCTCCCATATCTGCTGCCTTATTGATTCTTCTAGATTTTGAATCTCCCCACTTTCACGGTCTCTGCAGCCTCCAGATGTTGCAGAGGCTGGTCTTCAATTCTGCAGCCAACGTCACTTCTGCCCTTGACACTGAGGCCGCCTCCTCCCTGTCCTCAGCCTTTCCCCCTGCCCCCTGGAGCCCACACTCAGCCAGGCAGCCAGAGGGATCTTCAGAAACTGCCGATCAGATCATTTCAGTCCCTGAATCTCCCAACGGCTCCCATCACACTTAGAATGAAACAGGAACTCCTCACTAGGGCCTCAGAGTCCCCAAGTGCCTCCTCTCTGACCTCATGTCCGCTGGAGGGGAGGTGCCACCGCTTGGATGGGGCCTCATTTCAGTTCCTTGAGTAACCTAAGTTTGTTCCCTTGGGGCCTCTGTACTTGCTCTTCCTAGATGTAGCCCTCTTTCCTCTTGCCCTGCAGGAGTCAATTCAAACATCACTTTTTCCTTGAAGCACCCTCACCCCCCATCCCCCACCCCTTTTCACTTCCCAGGGCTTCTTCACAGCCCTTTCTGTTCCTCTGAAAGTACCTACTTCAAGCCCATATCCACATACCTATGCCCTCTGGACTGTAAGCTGTTTGACGCAGGGAACTTGGTGGTCTCGCTCCCTGATCACAGCCAGACCCCAAGAGAGAAGGAACTCGAGCTCAGCAAATACTGGATAGATGGATAGATGGATGGCATTTGGAAATATTGAAGGAGTTGCCTGACCACAAACAGCAGCAAACCTGGGCACAGGCCAGGACAATCAGACCCCCAACTTGCCGGCTTAACCTGGAGCTCTGTTGCCCTCATGGTATTTGGTTAAGGGCTTGGTTGCCTGGGTTGGAATCCCTGCTCTGCTAACTCACTGTATGTCCTTGGACAAGGCATTTACCTCTCTGAGCCTGCATCCCCATCTGTAAAACAAGGAAATTAATTCTAACTCCAATGGACTAAAAGGAATAACAGAGGTGAAGCACAGGTGCAGGGCTCCCAGGAATGCCTGCTAATTGTAGCAACCATGGTTAGCGTCACCTTCCTGCTGTGAAAGTCTGGGGAGAGTGGGGGGCAGCCCACATGCCTGCATGCCAGGCTGGGCGTCTGGGTGTGCCAGTGCATTCCCCGCTGGTCGGACAGGTTTTGGGGAGGACAGGCAGTGGCCTGGGGCCCAGGTGGGGCTGGGAGGGTTAATTAGAGGGAGCTGGCTGGGAGGAGCTAGGGCAGAGGGGCTGACAGAGGCTGGGCAGAGGCTGAACCTCCAAAGGCCGTGGAACAGGTGTGTGAGGCCATGGGCAGGGGCCTCAGTTCTGCCAGACTCAGGCGCCAAAAACGCCGCCTGCGACCTCAGGTCCAGAAGCCCAGGAGGCAGCCGGAGGTGAATGGGGTCAACAGGGAACCTTGCTCCACTCCAGTCGGGGTCAGTCCCCCCGTGTCTGGCCTGGAAACTTCTCTCTACTGGTTCTCCTCCCTCCTCTCTGAGTCTCTGTGTTTCCTTCTCTGCCCACTTCCTCCCAGCTGTCTTCTCTCTTGCTTCACACCTGTCTCAGTCTCCCTCTCTGTGGGTCTCTCTCTCCATCCTGGTCTCTTACTGTGCCCCAGTCTCATCCCTCTGTCTCTGACCCTCTGTCCTGGCCCCCACAGCGGCTGCAACAGGAGAACCATGAGCTCCGCCAGGGCCTGGCAGCTCAGGGAGCCGAGTGGGAGGCCAGAGCTGTGGAGCTGGAGGGGGACGTGGAGGCCCTGCGGGCACAGCTGGGGGAGCAGCTTTCGGAGCAGCAGGACAGTGGGCGCGAGCGAGCACGGGCCCTTGGTGAACTCAGTGAGCAGAACCTTCGGCTCAGCCAGCAGCTGGCCCAGGTGGGACAACCCTGACCCCAGATGCTGGGTCTCGGTGGAGGTGGGTGCGCTGCTGGCCTTGGAGTGGAGGTGGAGGCCTGCTGAGGCTCCTCTGCCTTCTCCCTAGGCCTCCCAGACTGAGCAGGAACTTCAAAGGGAACTTGATGGCCTTCGGGGGCAGTGCCAGGCTCAGGCCCTGGCTGGGGCAGACCTGAGGACACGGCTGGAGAGTCTACAGGGGGAGGTGAGTGTGGCTGGCACTGGGAGCCTAGTGAGCCAGGAAGGCTGGGCTGGGGGCTATCTGCGACTGGCCCAGCACCTCCCCTGTAGCTCTGAGGCTTCTTCCTAGAACCAGATGCTGCAGAGCCGCCGGCAGGACCTGGAGGCCCAGATCCGAGGCCTGCGTGAGGAGGTGGAGAAGGGCCAAGGCAGGATTCAGGTCACCCACGAGCAGCTGCTGCTACTGCGGCGGGAGAGACGGGAGCACAGCCTGGAGGTGACCAGTGGGGCCGGGCGGGTGCATCCTGTCAGGGCCTCAGCCACAATCTCGGGGGTTCCTGGGACATGAGGCCAGAGCTGGGTCACTAGGAGCCCCTGTAGCTGGGCCATAAGAGCATGCACATTAGCCAAGGGCAAGTGGGAGCCAGGGAAGAGTACTGAGCCGGGGTGGTACACTCTTCAAGTGCATCAGAGCACGGCAGCTGGGAGGCCAGGGAGAGGGCTGAGGCCAAAGCTCAAGCCACAGTGGATGGGGACCTGGACCAGGTCTGGGGCAGTGAAGATGGAGAAAAGGCAATGAAAAGAGGCAGCATGGCCTTCTGAGTGAGACCTCAGGAGTTCATGCTTTGAGGTTCTTATCCCAGCAAGCCCTCTTACTCTAGTAGATACGCCGCCTGTTTCCCCATCTGTCGGGATGATAAGGCACAGAACTGCGGTGAGGGTGTCAGGCATTCTGAACTGCGTTGTTTTGGAAGGAAGGATCAGTGAACGCTGGATGATGGCACTACTGAGTTCGAAGGCAGACCGGTCCGGGAATGGGGGGCCTGTGCGAGGTGACCTGATGGGGTGGGGCTGCGAGGACGGTGACGGGAGACTTTAAAGTCAGCGAGGAGCGCTGTCTGTGCCCTGCTTTATAGGCGAGGAAGTTGGTTTCTACAGCGGGGAATTGCGCGCGGCGCCCCCTGCGGGCCGACCGGGAGACGAGCACGCGGAAGCGCCTGGCTGACCGCCCAAGCTTCTCCGTTCCTTTTGTCTGCCCGCAGCTGGAGCGCGCGCGCTCCGAGGCCGGGGAGGCGCTGAGCGCCCTGCGGAGGTTGCAGCGGCGTGTCTCCGAGCTGGAGGAGGAGTCGCGCCTCCAGGACGCCGATGTGTCTGGAGCCTCCCTACAGTCGGAGCTTGCTCATAGCCTCGATGGTGACCAGGACCAGAACACTGACCGACGCGGGGACGCCCAGGTGAGCGCGCGGCCCACCAGCCCCCAGGCGCCCCATCCAGGGGCCTGCAGACTGCCCCTCTTCCCTTCCCTAGAAGTTAAACACCTCACTGACCATTTCTTCTGTGAACAGACCACTGCATCCCCAGAGACGCAAGAGACGTCGAGCCAACAGCCTTCATCCCAGGAGGAGAGCTTGGAACCTCCCCAAAAGCGAACATCCCTGAGCCCAGGGGAGATACTGGAGGAGAAGGAGGCGGAAGTAGCCCGCTTGCGGGATGAGGTGGGGTGGGGAAACATAGATGCTGAGTCCTTACCAATGCCAGATCCTCTTTCCCATATACACCTGAGCCTTTGCCCAATAATCCCCTTCTACCTGAATCATCCTTGATCCCAACAAACTTGCAGTCATGCTTCAAGAGCCAGCCTGTACGCCACCTCCTCCAGAAAGACTTCCTGGACCACACTTTCTCCTTAGTCTCACATCCCAGTGCTTCCCCATACAGGCTTTCACACCCACCCAGTCTCGCTCCAGCCCACCCTGCACCAGTTTGGGGGCTCAGAAATTTCATTTCCAGCACAGGGCCATAGCTGTCTGGGGTGTTTAGGCAACAGGCAGGGGAGGGCCACGAGAGTTCGAGCCAGGAAGAACAGGAGCTGAGATACCCAGGGGCCTACCTGCCTCTCTGGCCCCTCTCCTGCCCGCAGGTCACGCTGCAGCGGGCTGAGCTACAGTCCCTGCGGGAGGAAATGCAAAGGCAAAAAGAGCTAAGAGCGCAAGAGGACCCGGAGGAGGCCCTAAGCGGCGCCCTTTCCGACCGGGACGAGGCGGTGAACAAGTGAGCCTCTGCTAGCTTCCACAATAGCCCCAGCGCGGCTACAGGACCTTCTGGGCCTCTCATTTATCCACGTGTGATATGGGTTATAATTATCCCCTCTGACCTCCTTGGTTTCGGTGTTAGCAACTCCCACTCCCGCCGGGTCCAAGAGCTCCCCGCCCCCCTGCTCGCTGAGTTCCCAGAGCCCTCAGACCCGCTCTCTGCGCCTCTTGCCTGCAGGGCCCTCGAACTGTCCCTGGAGCTCAGCCGCGTCTCCCTGGAGCGGGACTCCCTCTCCCGGGAGCTTCTTCGCACCATCCGCCAGAAGGTGGCGCTGACGCAAGAGCTGGAGGCTTGGCAGGTGAGGGGCGGGCCCGGCACGCGGACGAGCCCGGCGGGGCGGGGCCGGCATGCTGACCCGCCCCTCCCGCCCTGCTGCCTTGCCCGCAGGACGACATGCAGGTGGTGATAGGACAGCAGCTGCGCTTGCAACGCCAGAAAGAGCAAAGCGCGGCCAGATCCGCCCCGCGCCGCCCGACGCCGCGCTTCTCGCTGCGCCTGGGCCCTGGGCCCGCCGGCGGCTTCCTCAGCAACCTCTTCCGAAGGACCTGAGGGGCGGGCCAAGGGGGCCGCTCACGCTCCCTCTGGCTGGCTCACTTTACTCTTCAGACCATTGGAGCCGCAGGGCCCCGATTGTCTTCCAAAGAGGACTAGTGCCCTCCCCGCCCCGGGAGGCTGGGCAGGGGCTCACTGGGAGCAGGGGCCTGCTTTGGGGGCCAGGGCCCCAGGTGGGTGTCAGGGGCAGGTGGAGCAGGGCTGTCTTTCAAATCTATATAGGTCTGTCTTTTCTAAGCACTAGAACCCCCACTCTGGCATGCTCCAAGGCAGGGGTGGAGGGGTATTTATGCATCAAAATCAGAGTAATATATAAATCATTACACCGACTTGGCCTCCATTCTTGAACAGAAAAGCCTGACATTTTATTTGTAAAAGAAAAAAGCAACGAGACCCCTGGGACAAAGTGTGGCTGCTGCCAGAGGTCAGAAGGACAGGGAGAAGGCGCGGTAGCCCAGATTGGTGAAGACATCCACCCGGCAGCTGTTGCCTGCGGCTGTCAGGACCTGGAGGCAAGAGGGGTATGACTTACCTGCCCGGGGCACTGGCCTCCCACGACCCCCACAGCCCCTTGCGGGACACACCTTGCACTCGGGAGCTGCTGGCTGCTGGTTGAGGCTGAGGCTGAGCAGCCCCGGGGAGGAGCCAGGCACCTGGGCCTTGAGCTCCCCACTAAGCTGCCACTGGTTGACACAGCGGCCCTGGCCGGCTGACAGAATCTGTGGAGGACAGGAAGGGGCTCAGGGACCAAGGCGGGAGAGGGAAGTTGGGCATGGGCGGCAAAGCACGGTATAGGGCCTCACCAGGTCTTGGTAGAAGGTGACACGCTTCTGTGGTGCCCGCATGGGGAAGATGGTGGTGGGCGTGGAGGAGCGGAGATGCCAGAGTGTGAGTGCTGGGCCCCCTCCGCACACCTAGGCAGAAAGGCAGGGGGTTCCCAGCCACCATGAGCTACAGGCCCTCAGCTTGTAAGGCCTCGAGCTGCCACCCCATCCTGCACTCTGCCCAGCTCACCATCCAGTCTGAGTCAGTTGCCAAACATCCAATCCAGCGCCCATTGTGGGGCCTCGAGCACTCCTGAGAGGGAGGAGGGAGGAGGTGAAGATGCATGGGAGGAGGCAGAGAGGCCAGGGGGTCAGGCATGCCCTCACCTCATGCTTGTAGACCTCAATGGTCTGGACCTCCTTGGCCGTGCGGAGGTCTGTGGAAGAAGAACCATGAGATGTATCTCTACTGGACCTAGCTTCCCTCACCACCATCTTTCCCTCCAAGCAGAAGCTCCCTTACCCCAAAGCCGCACAGCCCCATCCTCCCCACCCGACAGCACCTCGGGGCTCCGCTCCCGCAGTGCCAGGCAGTGGATGTAGTCTGTGTGGCCCCGGAGGGCCCGCTGCAGGGACAGGGGCAGTGTTAGGACAAGATCCAGAAAGAATGACTCCCACCACCACCTGGCCTTCACTGCCCCAGCTCCACAACCTGCTCACCGTAAAGGTCCCTGTCTCAAGGTCCATCGTGTGCAACTGACAGTCTCCCCCTGCCAGGATGAGGGAATTCTCCTAAGAAGGAAGACAGGGTGAGGTTGGCGGTCACGTCAGATTGGAACAGAGAAAGGAGAAAAGGGTCAAAGTATGGGCCAAGAACCCCAGCCACAAAGGGCTCAGACCTTGGGGACGAGAAGCAAAGCATTGATCTCAGGCACTTCCAGGCTGGTCCTGGGGGAGGGAAAGCAGGGTCAGCTTTGGTGAAACACTACCTTCACCCCCACGCGCCCTCTGCCCATGTGGCCCTGGCTCACCTATATGGGGGCTGACACCGCCACAGCTCCTTACAACCCTTCATGGAGAAAAACACTGGGTGATCACAAAGGCTCTCCCTGGGGCTGGGCATCCCAGCCCTTCCCCCAGCCCCATTCTCCTTACCTTCTTGAGGATCTCCGCCCAAAGCCAGGCCTTCACCTCCCCATCCCCAGCACTGAGCAGATGCCGATCAGTGGAGACCATGCTGTAGACAGGCCCATCATGGGCTAAAAAGTACAGAACCTGAGTGATCCTCTCCTGCTCCCCTTCTCTACTGTGGGGGCCCCTAAGCCAGACTCCAAGGCTGTACCCACCTTGGAAGGTCACCACGGGCTTCTTACTTTCCTCTTTGGCCTCAGAGCTTAAAGCAGCAGATAAGCTGAAGAGAGAGGGGAGGGGATGCTGAGAATCAGCAGGGGACATCAGTCCCAGCGGGGTCACACTGCAAAGCAAATGGGTGGTGGGAACAGGGACAAAGTACCTGAAGATGGCTATCTGTCCGTAATTGTTGCCAGCTGCCAGGAACTTCCCACAGGGAGAGACACTCTGGGAGAAAATGGTCATGTGCAGCCGCTGCAGGGCCTGAAACACTTCCATCTGTGGGGAAAGGCTGGATGAAGGCTGTCTGGGACCTCTGATCCACACGTGCCTTCCTGCTTCCCCCGCCGCCAGTCCAGCCTTCTCAACCCTTCTTTAAGGCGGCCCGCAGAGCGGGCACCTGCCCATGAAGTCCTGGGGGTGGCTCCAAGAAGAGGCTGAAGAAGGGGTGAGTTGAAGCGTGATGCACAGCAGGACTCTGAGCAACCACCCAGCCTGTGCTTCGAGTTTCCTCAACTGTCAAATGGAACTCATGGGAGATTCTGTCATGATAGGTTGAAAAACTGTACGTAAAGAGCTTGGCATAGGGCTGCCTCACAGAAAGTGCTTTAAAAATGCCTCTATTACCCAAATACAGAAGACCATACTGAGCTCTAGTCAAGTATTTTGGGGTTTCTCTCCGCCCCTGGGTCACAGTCCGAGTCCCACCAACAACCCACGCAAAACAGGGCTCAGGGAACGACTCCTCGCCCACTCCCGTTCCGAGCCGGAC
>JAVSCE010020062.1:0-43015 GCA_032199065.1 Smutsia gigantea | reverse complement strand
TGTATGAGTCTCTTGATGTATTTTTGAATTCGGTTTGCTAATATTTTGTTGAGTATTTTTGCATCTACATTCATCAGGGATATTGGTGTATAATTTTCTTTTTTGGTGAGGTCTTTGCCAGGTTTTGGTATTAGAGTGATGCTGGCTTCATAGAATGAGTTTGGAAGTATTCCCTCCTCTTGTATTTTGTGGAAAACTTTAAGGGGAATCAGTGTTATTTCTTCTCTATATGTCTGGTAGAATTCAGAGGTGAATCCATCTGGCCCAGGGGTTTTGTTCTTGGGTAGTTTTTTGATTACCAATTCAATTTCGTTGCTGGTATTTGGTCTGTTTAGTTTCTCTGTTTCTTGCTTGGTCAGTCTTGGAAGGTTGTATTTTTCTAAGAAGTTGTCCATTTCTTCTAGGTTTTCCAGCTTGTTAGCATACAGATTCTCATAGTATTCTCTTATAAATCTTTGTATTTCTGTGGGGTCCGTCGTGATTTTTCCTTTCTCATTTCTGATTGTGTTTATGTGTGTAGATTCTCTTTTCGTCTTAATAAGTCTGGCTAGGGGTTTATCTATTTTGTTTATTTTTTCAAAGAACCAACTCGTGGTTTCATTGATTTTTTCTATTGTTTTATTCCTCTCAATTTTATTTATTTCTTCTCTGATCTTTATTATGTCCCTCCTTCTGGTGACTTTGGGCCTCATTTGTTCTTCTTTTTCCAATTTCAGTAATTGTCTTTAGACTATTCATTTGGGATTGTTCTTCCTTCTTTAAATATGCCTGGATCGCAATATACTTTACTCTTAGAACTGCCTTTGCTGCGTCCCACAGAAGTTGTGGCTTTGTGTTATTGTTGTCATTAGTCTCCAAATATTCTTTGATCTCTGTTTTAATTTGGTCGTTGACCCATTGATTATCTAGGAGAATGTTGTTAAGTCTCCATGTATTTATGAGCCTTTTCGTTTTCTTTCTAAAATTTATTTCTAGTTTTATACCTTTGTGATATGAGAAGTTGATTGGTAGAATTTCAATATTTTTGAATTTACTGAGGTTCTTTTTGTGGCCTAGTGTGTGGTCTATTCTGGAAAATGTTCCATGTGCACTTGAGAAAAATGTGTATCCTGTTGCTTTTTGGTGCAGAATTCTGTAGATGTCTGTTAGGTCCATCTGTTGTAGTGTGTTGTTCAGTGCCTCTGTGTCTTTACTTATTTTCTGTCTGGTTGTTCTGTCCTTTGGAGTGAGTGGTGTGTTGAAGTCTCCTAAAATGAATGCATTGCTTTCTATTTCCTCCTTTAATTCTGTTAGTATTTGTTTCACATATGTTGGTGCTCCTGTCTTCAGTGCATATATATTTAAAATGGTTATATCCTTTTGTTGGACTGACCCCTTTATCATTAAGTAATATCCTTCTTTATCTCTTGCTACTTTCTATGTTTTGAAGTCTATTTTGTCTGATACAAGTACTGCAACACCTGCTTTTTTCTCCTTGTTGTTTGCATGAAATATCTTTTTCCATCCCTTCACTTTTAGTCTGTGTATATCTTTGGGTTTGAGGTGAGTCTCTTGTAAGCAGCATATAGATGGGTCTTGCTTTTTTATCCATTGTGTTACTCTGTGTCTTTTGATTGGTGCATTCAGTGCATTTACATTTAGGGTGATCATCGATAAGTATGTACTTATTGCCATTGCTGGCTTTAGATTTCTGGTTACCAAAGGTTCAGCTTAGCTTCTTTACTATCTAACAGTCTAACTTAACTTTCTTGTTATCGTAAACACAGTCTGATGAATCTTTATTTCTCTCCCTTCTTATTCTTCCTCCTCCATTCTTTATATACTAGGTGTTTTATTCTTTGCCTTTAGTTAGTATTTGGATGGTCTGCTTTCTTTGCTATGATTTTATTTTCTCTGGTGACATCTTTTTAGCCTTAGGAGTGCTTCCATCTAGAGCAGTCCTTTTAAGATACCCTGTAGAGATGGTTTATGGGAGGCAAATTCCCTCAGCTTTCGCTTGTCTGGGAATTGCCTAATCCCTCCCTCAAATTTAAATGATAATCGTGGTGGATACAATATTCTTGGTTCGAGGACCTTCTGTTTCATTACATTAAATATATCATGCCTTTGTCTTCTGGCCTATAAGGTTTCTGTTGAGAAGTCTGATGATAGTCTGATGTGTTTTCCTTTGTAAGTGATCTTTTTTCTCTCTCTAGCTGCCTTTAATACTCTGTCCTTATGTTTGATCTTTGACATCTTGATTATTATGTGTCTTGGTGTTGTCTTCCTTGGGTCCCTTGTGTTGGGAGATCTGTGGGCTTCCGTGGTCTGAGAGACTATTTCCTTCCCCAGCTTGGGGAAGTTTTCATCAATTATTTCTTCAAAGACACTTTCTATCCCTTTTTCTCTCTCTTCTTCTTCTGGTACCCCTATAATGTGAATATTGTTCCATTTGGATTGGTCACATGGTTCTCTTAATATTCTTTCATTCCAGAGATCCTTTTATCTCTCTCTTCCTCAGCTTCTCTGTATTCCTGTCTCTGATTTCTATTCCATTAACAATCTCTTGCATCTCGTCCAGTCTGCTGCTAAGCCCGTCGATGGCTTGTCTCACTTCTGCGTTGTCTTTCCTCACTTCCCTCACTTCCTCCCTCAGCTCTTGCATATTTCTCTGTAGATCCATCAGTATGGTTATGACTTTTATTCTGAATTCTTTTTCAGGAAGATTGTGCATGTCCATCCCTTCGCACTCCGTCTCTGGTGTTGTCTGGCTAAGCTTTGTTTGTACCATATTCCTCTGCCTTTTCATGGCGATAGAAGTGATCGCTGGAGGCGCCATGTGTGTCAGCCGGGCTCTTTAAGACTTTTAAAAAGAAAAAAAGACCGTCTGCCAGGAGTAGATTCTGTGAGGATGCTGTTGATGGCACTGCTGCTCCACTGTTCCGTTCCGCTGGACCCTTTGTGGCGCCGCGTGGGGTGGGTGTGGAACGAATGGGAGACTGCTGACCTCTGTGGGAAGCCTTAGCAAGGCTCCTTTGGCCGACCACTGGCCAAGGGGTCCGAAATTCCCCTGGACTCCCAGCCTGGTGGGCTGAGTGCACTGGGACGATTTTGTTCTGCTGTTGGGCCCTTGTCTCTTTAAGACTTTTAAAAAAGCGCACAGTTTTCTTTTGTCCTGGGGAGCCGACGGAGAGGACCCAGCTGCACCATCCCTCTCAGATCCTGCCCCTCTGTCTCTCCAATCTCCAATACACCGCACAATGTGTGTCAGTGCTCCCAGCGCAGATCACCAAGGCTGGTTATTTGGCAGGCCCATGCCTCCACTCCCTCCCCACTCCGAATCCTTTCCTCCCGCTCGTGCACTCAGGTGGGGGAGTGTTCGGGTCCCGCCGGGTCATGGCCCCGTGTCCTACGAGCCTCTTGAGGCGCTGATTCCCCACAGGTGTGGCTCTAGCCTGGCTGTTGTAATGTGTCTTCTGGTCTCTCTTTTAGGAATAGTTGTATTTGTTGTATTTTCATAAATATATATAGTTTTGTGAGGAGATTTCCGCCGCCCTGCTCATGCTGCCATCTTCCCAGAAGTCTCTCTGGTAATTCATTATTAATGCTGCTCCATGTTTGTTTCATGGATTTATATCTTTTTTCAAGAAATTTATAATTTCCTGGAGGTCAGAACTTCTCTATTACTGTAGGAGATTAAAAAGCAAATCTATTAGGAATATAGTGACAGCTGAGTAAATATTAATTGAATTGAAGGGCATAGTTTGCTTGGGTAACTTATGGCCATATTTGCCAACAGGTTAACACCAGTAGTGCCAATGTGACATTTAAATCCAAGCCAAACTAAACCCTAAATCTTTATGCCAGAATTTAAAGTACAGGTGATTTAAAAGTATTCAAATTAATGTATGGGAAAGGAGGCACAAATAATCTGTTCAGACGACTTTTTTAAAAACTTGGTCTTCAGTTCTAGAATGTAGTTTTAAGGCACACTCAAGAAAAATATTTTCAGATTGCCATTACTTTTGGCTCCTGGCCTCAATTCCTACTTGGCTTAGCTTCATTACTGGTGGCCCAGAACTTGCTACTTGGCTGGTAGGTAGGAGAGTTGGGAGCAAGGCTGGGTGCCTGGCAAAACCTACTTATGTTGGCTTTAATTGCTTTTGATTTTATTAGTCATCTTATCAACTATTTTTTGTACTGCTAAGTGAGTAGACATTTTATGGTTTGTATAGAAGAACAAAAACCAGAAAAGCCAGACTATTTACAACACTTAAAAATGTGACACTAGTCCTAATAGCAGTGAAGTTACTCATCATATGATGAGAGTCTATGTTAATTTGTTTTATGATTAGAGTAGGAAGAAGTAGCTGAAGTGATGTTGCCCATCTGTCTACTTCCTTTTTCCTTTTCTTTTATCCCCAAGGAAAATATTGGAGATTCTTCAGGGAAAAATAAAAAGGTTTTTAGAATGGTTTTGTTTTCAATTATAGGTCCTGTTATTGCCTTGGAGTTTAATGGAGATGGTGCTGTAGAAGGATGTCAACTTATTGTCAATGAGATATTCAATGGGACCAAGGTACAAGATTTTATTGACTATTTATATTTCAGTTAAACCTTTTCATTTCATCTCCTTTTCGTTACAGTCAAATAGTATTTTTATTACATACTGTTGTTGCTTAGAAATTTTAAAAAGGCAGATCATTTTTAGAGTCTATGGTAAATAATTGGGAGCTAACCTTTGGTTTTTCCTTGCAAAAGTAAAATTTTAATTGCTTAAAAATTTATAGAATATGAATCTACTTACTAAAAACTTGAATAATACATAAGTTCCTAAAGTAAAAAGTCTCATCAAATGTCTTCAAGTCTTTCCTTTTTTAAAAATAGTGATATATTAAAAATGTTATATTTCTAAGATTATATACATTAGGTTGATGATCCTATTGCCCATGTTCATTTTTATTTGCTTCAATAATGCTTCATCAAAAATTGATCTTGAGCTATATCTAGAAATCATTAATGTAAGTATTTTTTAGAAATGCTGATGAGGTTGCCATAGCTAAGAATTTCAGGCTTCGATAACTTAATGTAACTTAAAAAACAAATACATGAGGATTAAGTGACTATATATAATATATATATATGTAACTGATTTTTTAAAATAAATATCTCAGAAAACTTTTGGTTTTGTAGTCTGATTTGGTTTATGGTTACTTGAATTTGCATACAGTACTTTGTCTTTTGTCTCCTTTTATCATCACAACACTACTAAGAGAGGGGGAAGATATAATCAGACTGAATAGAAAAGGAAGCAGAGAATGGTTATGATTTGGAGTTTTTAGATGTGAATAAGTTAAAGATGATCAAATCCAACATTCTCCTTTTACAGGTATGGAAGCTGAGCCCAGAGAGGTTTATTAAGTTGTCAGCATCATACAGCTAGTTTATGATAACTAAAATAGAACCCAGGTATCCTCTAATTCCTGGCTAACATTAGTGGAAGCTATTTTTGAGGGGGTCTGTTGAGTATTTCTTTATTGATGTTCATTTAAAATTAGTAATATATGTTTAGCTGCTTTAGAAAAGATAATCTCAAGTTTTGCTTCTCAGCCTATTGAAATTGTTATTAGAAAATAGAAGAAACTAAGTTATTTAAATAAACCTCTTTATTCAGTAGCTTTCATAATGACTGTTGTATATTTAAAAACAGTAACATTCCAAGTGTAATAAACTACAACTGAAGTATTATGAAAATAAAGACCTTAATTATATCACAAGTGCTTTTAAAAGAGCTCAATTTACATAGCTATTGAAATTATATTGCATGGGTTCTACAGAAAATTTACAGATTAAATATTACAAATGATGTGCTTGAATCTCTTTAAAATAGCAAGCTTATGACTTTGTTCTTTGAAGAACATGGGTTTTAGAATTTGGGGATTCCTAGTATTTATTTTTTGTTTTTTTTTTTTATATTTAAAATAGATGTTCGTATCAGAAAGCAAGGAGACAGCATCTGGAGATGTAGACAGCTTCTACAACTTTGTTGATATACAGATGGGGATATGAAATGCAGTGTGGAACAAAGGACTTGGGATTAAAGTCTTTTTAATTTGTATACTAACAATGGTTTTTACTAATGCTAAGATCGTTCAAGTTTATGTTTTAGTAAATTGTTGAATACTGCAACATTTGCTTGAGGTTCAAAAATAGTTCATTTTAAATTAAGTAGTTTCAATCAGCTTAAAAACTAACCCACCTCAATAAACTTGCAGTTTTGTTTCTCTGCATATGATACCATTATTAGAAAATAGAAGTGACTAATGGTTCATTATTTTAATCCTAATTTAACATTCTTTCAAATCTCTAATAATTTAAACCCTCTTCAATGCTCCATGATACTTGCTTGAGAATACATTCCATTGCTTATTTTTCAAAATATAGATGGATTTACTAGTTGATTAATTAGAATGAACCTATGCATATTTTTTCATGTATACATATCCAGTTAAATAATTGCTTCCCAGCTGCATAACATGGCAAATGAGATTTTGTACACAGAGTTGACACATTTTGTAAATTGAATTTTTTAAATTAATAAGTATTTGAGAAGCAGTTTTGCAAGTGACTCTACTAACTGATGTTGGTATAGCTGTTTAAAGACTACTTTGTGAGTAGTATGATTATTTGAATAAATTCCTCACTGTTTAGTTTTTGAATACAACAGCTAGATGACTCTTCTGCGTCCTGGTAAGAAAGGCATATGCAACGCTAAAATGATAGAAGCACAATCACTGCAGTTTTCAAAAAAGTGATGACTGTTTTATCAGCTCTATAGGCTATTAGGAGAATTAGATAGAACAAAAACCTTGTGACATTTAGGTAAGAAATACTCAGGCATGGTGATAAGATATGCAGATTATTAAAAAGTTAGATAAGTTTGATTTTCATTAGACATGCCACTCATATCATGTAATGTGCAAGTATGATAAAATTATTTTGGTTGCTTTAAAGCATTCGTTTCCAAATCAATCTGACCATAATAGATTACCAGGAGGCAGGGAGAGCTACTTGTTTAAAAATCAACTCTCAGACCCAATCACCAGATGCACTGATTCAGTCTCCAAGGGAAACTGTCTTTTAAGGGATTTGTTGTAACTAAAGAATGAATTCAGATGATGCTGGTAGGTTGATCTTGTGAGAAGGGACTGAACATGCCACCTATATCACATGCAATGGCTAATAGGAAATTAGCTTTCATAGGTCTGTTTTTAAAAGGAACCTTAAATCAAATTCTATTTTGGTAAAACTAAGGCTGGAAATAGCCACTTATAAAAATTCCTCTTGTGATTGTTAATAAAAATGTATTTTCATGTTTAAACTGTTTTTGGTTATTTTCAGATTAACTATAACAACTACATTGAAAATGTGTGGTATTGTTCAGAAATAAAACATTACAAGACTGTTCATATTAAATTGCTAAGTGATCTTGACCACCTACCCTGTGCCTGGCCTTGTGCTAACCATTAGCATTACATCATTTCAGCCTTCTTTATAACAGCTGTCTATATTACATAAGTCAATCTCTCCTTTAAATCAAGTCCATTTCATAAGACGCAAATAAAATTGGTGACAGGTTTTAATATAACTTTGATCATAACCTACAAATGAGCTTTGCAAGTAATGGTTAGAGGGCATTAATTTTTCCCATAGTTAAGCTAAATTAAGCATGGTCCTTCTGATTATGATTACATTATTAAACCCTATTATTCACATTTAAAATAATCACAATATTTTTTGGTTTTCAGAAATGCAGTGCAATGTTTTGCCAAACTCTAAATTGAATTCTTAATGGTATTTTAGCAAAAACTCAGGAATATAACATGTGAAGGATGTAAATTTTAAAATTTCCACTGAAGTTAGTATCTATTAACCAAAGCTTAAAATTTTATATTCTTCAGTTAGATCAGAGCTTTTACCTATGCTTAATTTGTCTTTAAGGACAGTCATTTGGCTTCTGAATGCTTGAAAAGATTTTAAGTAATAAGTAGTGCTATGGTCGTTTCTATAATTCTAAACATTGATAGAAATTACGGTATACTACATTTCGTTGCTGAAAAGCTTTTGAGTTCATGAAAAATTATTAGCAGTGAAAAACTAGTAATTTTATTAAGTTATACATGTTTAAACATACTAGCTCATTTCTCTTGTGTTAATAGTACTGCTGTTTTCGCTTCTGTATATTTACATCTAGCTTTTATAAAATGTGATTTGTAATAAATGTTGTTAAAATGAAAATGGCTTAACACTCATTTTTGAAGAGCACTTCTATAACATACATTTACTCATACCTGTGACAAAATTTGACTATGACACAAATTTTTTAATGATAAAATATAAAATGGTCTAATGTCTGTCTTACGTTAATGAGAAATGAGGTGTGTGTGTAGGTGTGTATACAAAGCACACCAGAGAAATGCAAAGGAAGTAGAAAACCTATTTTAATCTAAAGAATTTCCAATATAATGGAAATGTATCATTAAGAAATACATTTTATTATGATTGAATACTTATAAGATTAGGTGTCTTTCTCTTCCATATTTAAGAAAATAATGAATTGTTTGTGACATACTTTCTTTCATGTTTACACAAATGGACATTATTTTTTAATTACTACCAAATTGCCAGCCTTTTACCCAACTTCTCCCTCTCCTAGCCCATAAATCAGAAGTACAGAAACCGCAGATTGGTTAGTTTTTTAAATTACATTTATTATTTCAATGTATAAAGAATACATTTGTATTTAGATTTAGAGCATTGGGGGAAAAAAAACAAAGACAGTAGCAAAAATAACTTTCTGTTTATTGGATAATTCTTTCTATGCAAAGTTTAAAGTATTTCTCATTTAAGAAGGAGTTATTTAACTCTGTTCTCTATAGAAAGAAAAGATACTGTAATTAGGGTATGATTACTCCTTCAAAATTCATTGTAGAAAACACTTTATTCTTTAAATGTAACACTAAGAAAGCCAAACTACATTTGAATTTTATTTATTTAGTATTTATTTTTTAATTTTTATTAAGGTATTACTGATATACACTCTTATGAAGGTTTCACATGAAAACACAATATGGTTACTACATTTACCCATATTATCAAGTCCGCACGCATACCCCAATGCAGTCACTGTCCATCAGTGTAGTAAGATGCCACAGAGTCACTATTTGTTCTCTGTGCTACACTGTTTTCCCCGTGATCCCCCACACCATGTGTACTAAACATAATACCCCTCAATCCCCTTCTCCATCCCTCCCCACCCGCCCTCCCACTCCCCTCCCCTTTGGTGACCATTAGTACCTTCTTGGAGTCTCTGAGTCTGCTGCTATTTTGTTCCTTCAGTTTTACTTTGCTGTTATATTCCACAAATGAGGGAAATCATTTGGCACTTGTCTTTGTCTGCCTGGCTTATTTCACTGAGCATAATACCCTCTAGCTCCATCCATGTTGTTGCAAATGGTAGAATTTGTTTCTTTCTTATGACTGAATACTATTCCATTGTGTGTGTGTACCACATCTTTATCCATTCATCTACTGATGGACACTTAGGTTGCTTCCATATCTTGGCTATTGTAAATAGTGCTGCAATAAACATGGGGGTGCATATGTCTTTTTGAATCTGAGAAGTTGTATTCTTTGGGTAAATTCCAAGGAGTGGGATTCCCACGTCAAATGGTATTTCTGTTTTTAGTTTTTTGAGGAACCTCCATATTGCTTTCCACAATGGCTGAACTAGCTTATATTCCCACCAGCAGTGTAGGAGGGTTCCCCTTCCTCTGCATCCTCGCCAGCATTTGTATATATTTTGGATGTTAACCCCTTGTCGGATATGTCATTTACAAATATATTCTCCC
This sequence comes from Smutsia gigantea, assembly GCA_032199065.1. Classification (NCBI taxonomy): domain Eukaryota; kingdom Metazoa; phylum Chordata; class Mammalia; order Pholidota; family Manidae; genus Smutsia; species Smutsia gigantea. The sequence goes on along the minus strand of JAVSCE010020062.1, from coordinate 33,125 downwards.
ATACTGTAGGATGCCTTTTTGATCTGCTGATGGTGTCCTTTGCTGTACAGAAACTTTTTAGTTTGATATAGTCCCGTGAGTTCATTTTTGCTTTTGTTTCCCTTGTTTGAGGAGATGCGTTCAGGAAGACGTTGCTCATACTTATATTCAGGAGATTTTTGCCTATGTTGTCTTCTAAGAGTTTTATGGTTTCATGATTTACATTCAGGTCCTTGATCCATTTTGAATTTACTTTTGTGTATGGGGTTAAACAATAATCCAGTTTCATTCTCTTGCATGTAGCTGTCCAGTTTTCCCAACACCAGCTGTTGAAGAGGCTGTCATTTCCCCACTGTATGTCCCTGGCTCCTTTATCATATATTAATTGACCATATATGGTTGGGTTTATATCAGGGCTCTCTAGTCTGTTCCATTGGTCTATGGGTCTGTTCTTGTGCCAGTACCAAATTGTCTTGTTTACTGTGGCTTTGTAGTAGAGCTTGAAGTTGGAGAGCATAATCCCCCCAGCTTTATTCTTCCTTCTCAGGATTGCTTTGGCTATTCGGGGTCTTTTGTGGTTCCATATAAATTTTGGAACGATTTTCTCTAGTTAGTTGAAGAATGCTGTTGGTATTTTGATAGGAATTGCATTGAATCTGTAGGTTGCTTTTCGCAGGATGGCCATTTTGACAATATTAATTCTTCCTATCCATGAGTACGGGATGTGTTTCCATTTATTCTCTTCTTCTTCTGGTACCCCTATAATGCGAATATTGTTCTTTTTGGATTGTCACAAAATTCTCTCAATATTCTTTCATTCTTAGAGATCCTTTTTTCTCTCTGTGCCTCAGCTTCTTTGTATTCCTCTTCTCTAGTTTCTATTTCATTTATCGTCTCCTCCACCATATCTAATCTGCTTTTAATACCCTCCATTGTGCTCTTCAATGATTGGATTTCTGACCGGAATTTATTCCTGAGTTCTTGAATATTTTTCTGTACCTCCATGAGCATGTTAATGATTTTTATTTTGAAATCCCTTTCAGGCAGATTCTTGAGTTCGATGTCATTTAAATCTTTCTCAGGAGTTGTATTAATTTTACTTTGAACCAGGTTCCTTTGGCATTTCATATTTGTATATGGTGCCCTCTAGTGCACAGAAGCTCTACTCTCTGGAGCTACTCAGCCCCTGAAGCAATGTCGGGGGTCACAGGGGAGTGGTATCGGTGCCTGGGGGGAGGAAAGTGCTGTTTCCTGCTTCTAGGCTGCCATGCCTGACTCCACACTGATGGAACCAGTGGGCCAAGCACACAGGTATAAGCCTCTATGCTTTGCATTTGTAGTTGCTGTAGACAGGTCTTCCCTCTGGCTGGCCTAACACCAGGGTAGGGTTTGCCGGTTTGCGAGCCAGGTGGGGCTTGCCAGGAGAAAGGCACAGTAGGCTGTGTATCACGGAGGGGGTCCTTGGAGCTGTGTAGCCACCCAGGGAGCTGGAGCATCTGAAGACTGAGAAAGTTCCAAACCTGTTGGGCAAAGTGCACCTGGACAATTTTGTCTACCTGTCCTTTCTCCTGAGCAGTAAGCTCTGTGCAATCCTTGCCCCTTTAGCAGCCCTCTTGCTGTTAGGTAGTCTCTCAGACTGCCCGCCTTTCTTTTGTCCCAGAGCAGCCAGATATGGATCCCTGCTTTCCACAAGCACCTAGAATATCAGTCTCTCCAGGAATTTTGCCTGTCTTAGCTTTCCAACCCCCTAATCATGAGAGTACCATGCAAGCACCATGAAATGTAGGTTTGTGCTCTGAGAGCAGATCTCCAGAATTAGGTATTCAGCATTTCCAGGCCTCCACTCCCTCCCTGCTCTGTTTCTCTTTCTCCCGCAGGTGAGCTGGAGTGGGGAAGGGCTTGGGTCCTGCCAGGCCACAGTTGTGGTATGTTACCCTGTTCCGTAAGGTTTATTCTTTTCTCCAGGTGTATGCAGTTTGGTGCAGTCCTCTTTCCTGTTGCTCTTTTGGGATTAGTTATATTAATTATATTTTTGTATTATATGCAGTTTTAGGAGGAAGCCTCTGTCTCACCTCTCACGCCACCATCTTTAATCCTTTTTCTTCATTTGAATTTTAATAATGAAAATCTTTTTGTGAAAATGGAGTCATTCACTGTTGACTTGTTTATCCTTTTTGGTAGATAGAGTGTTGTTGGGACAGTCAGGCCTACTCAGGTGAGAAGGCAACAAGCCTTTCTACTACTTCATCTCTCTCCTCTGACATTTTGACTTTAGTGCCAAACCTCCAGCAAGATGTTCAGAAACAACACATTCTTCCTTTTATAGTGTTCTGGTGCTTTCCTGGTGAGGGCGGGTTCTCACCTATAAATAGACTTTGAAGGAGCCATGAGCACAGGTAGCAAAGAGTCCCAGCATTCTCACATTCTCACTTGGGTTCTGATCCTCCCTGTGGGGCCTGCCTTCACCATTTCAGTTTAATGTGATCCACTTGTTTTGGACTGATGAAAAGCAGCTTGCAAGCGGTGTGACAAGTAATTAACTGATGCTTGTAAAGTGCCTTGAAAATAAAGATACTTTATGAATATTAAGTATTATTGTGCCAAGCAAAGTGAGTATGGTGTTCTTTTAAGGTAGGTCAGCTGTGTAGCCATACACCCACCTAAAAATAGGCAGCTGAACAGGAGAAAACAAATATGAGAGGCTGTTTTCTTATTGATTGATGGACTTCCATTTGTCAAATGTATGTCAGGTTTTTAGGCACATTAATAAAACCTAACTTCTAAACAGATCATATATTAAGTAATTTAAAATTTTATCTCATTAGAGTCCTCTAGTTTTAGGACTTTGAAGGGTCTGGACATTTTTTAATGCCTCATTTTACAGATGAGACAGTTGAGGGACAGAAAGTTTCATCTAAACTGTGCAACTCACATCAGGATCACTGAATTACAGTGTAGGCCTCTTGACTTTCCCCCTGCGGTCATAAGGAGAATGAGACAGCTCATCGATATTCTATATGAAGCCTTTACTACCACTCTCAGAAAGGTGCATTCCCTCCTTGGTGCTCTCACTGTACTCTGTGTAGATTTTCAAGTACCTGCAACACTTTGTTCTACTTCTTTATCCATGCCTCCCTTGTCACTGGCAACATCAGCATCACCCGGAGCTTGTTAGAATCTCAGGCCTCACTCCAGATCTGTTGAATGAACTTTTACATTTCACTAGGTGTGCAGGGAATTCATATGTACATTAAAGTTTGAGAAGCTCTGTCCTAGACCATCACTTCTTCAAGTACAAGCATCAAGGCTTAGAAATCTTTGTCCTCCTAGAGAGTAGTTTAGGGTCTGGTAATGTGATCTGTTATTTAATAAATGTTTGTGGTTGAATGACACAATCCAGGCTTCATTCTACTCTCCTTGACTGGCTTTGGAATAACAAATATTCTACAATATTTTCCCCCTGGTTTGTGTTGAAATAGTAACCATGGTCTCTGCCCATGAGGCTCCTGGGAGCTGAAGAACACCTGTGGTATTCACTGGAAACAGATAACAGCATAGCAGTTTCTGATGCACATTTTCTTCTGATATGTTTTCATATTCAAGTTTGTTTTATTCTATTAGGGAACATATTGCATAAAGTCAGAGTGGTGATTTACTGATGCTGGAGCTGAATTAAAATGAAAAAACAGCTACTTGCTTTGGGCTTGTGGAGAAGGTTAGTAACTTAGTCCCTCTCAGATCTCTTACCCTCCCTCCTTATCTCTTGACATCTTCTCCTGTCTGGTGTTCAGGGATGAGCTTAGCCTCCATTGATAAAACATGTGCAGGACTGTCCAGTGAAGTGTTCAGTGTTGCTCCAAATTTGGGAGGGAATATGGTGGTGACAGTGGCTTTTCTTTTCTGGAACAAAGGCTTAATTGTAAATCTAAAATGTGAAAGAAAAGCAAAATCCTAAATGCATACTCTACCTTTATTTACTTTCAATGGTTTTTCTTTCTGTTCCTTCAGTATAAATATATTGGTGTCCTCATACAAGACTGAATTGTAATTTCTTATTCAGATTGTGTTTCTTTGCATTTAGTCAGTGGTAGCCATAGACAAACTTCAGGTGGCAAGTGATCACTTCCTTACTGTTTTAAAGGTCAGAAAAAAGAAAAAAACACATGCATAATTGTGCTTAGGTTCAAAGAGTCAGATGTTTCTGACTGGAACCAGGGCTCAGCTTCTTGAAATAAAATACAAATGTTGACCTTTACACATCTTGTATTGTATTACAACTCCTTTGGTATTAATGTGTACTTATAAAGCAACTAAATGATCGAAGGCTATGGCAATTGTTAGGGCAGCATTTGAAGCCTATGTGGTATTCTTCATACTGAATCTGATAACAGTACATATAGAAGCTGTCCTGATTATTTGTATATTAGCAAAGTATAGGGAAAAATGTAAGCCACAGGACACATGGAAGTTGCTCAGAGTTAGAATGCCCTTCCTTCACTCTTATAAAATTCATTTCTCTAAGCAATTTCTTTGAAACTGTGGTGAATAAAAACACATAACATCAGGTCTGCCCTCTTAAATTTTAAATGAGTGGATTTTTATGGGAAAATGTTACATTCCTTCCCACTTAATTATATGTGAAGAGGTACCTCCCACCTCATCTGAGGAGGCAGAATCATTTGTTTAGTTGGGTTTGCGTTTTAAAATGCCGTGAGAGCAGCTACTTATTATGTCAGGCTCTGTGTTAAGCACTTTCCATGTAATATCTCATTTAAGCCGCTACTTATTATATCTCAGGTCTCTGTTAAGCACTTTACATATGAAATCTCATTTGATCTTCTCAGCAACCCTAAGAGATACTACTGCTATCCCTATTTTTTCTGATTGAAATAACTGGAGCTCAGAGAGGTTAGCTAACTTGACTGTGGTCAAACAGATGCTAAGTGCAGAGTCTGGACAAAGGCCAGTGAGAGTAGTTTAACTCCAAAATCCATGCTCTTAACCATTGCACTATACTGCTCAGCAATAATAACAGTAAAAATAACAACTGTTTACTGAGCACCTGCTATAATAGCTGTTACAGGCACTGTGTTAAGTATCTTGCATACTTTAAGCCATTTAACCTTCACATCAAATGTACAAAGACTGTATTATTGGTCCCATTTTGCCCGATGAAGAAATTGAAAGTCAGGCCTAGGACCTCATTTGATTAGGGTCACGCGTTTGAGATTGGTAAGTGGGGATCTACTGAAGGATGAGATCATTATGGTTCAGGATGTGTTTGGCCAGGATAGACCAGAAGCTGAATCCTGCCTTGATTAGCTGGTTTCTGGAGATCTCCGAGGGAAATCTATGCCCAGAGTATAAAGCAAAACCAAGTGAACCTTTTATATTAGCTGGGGCTTTGGCCTCAAACTCCAGTGTCCTACCGCAAGGAGTGAGGCTCGCCAATCTGGAAGACTTGATTGCAGGTGTGGGTGAGTAGCCCTGAGCTTCCCTTCCCCTAAAGAGCAGCATTACCGTAGCAGGTAAGTGGTAGGGCTAGGGTTTACAACAATGTCTTGTCTCTTAACCACTATTCCAGAGGAAGGGATATATCAAAAATTATTTGTAGGTATTCTTCAAAATACATATGACCCTCCAGTTAGAAAGCCTACTCATGGTGACTGTACAAAGCATTAAAAATGAAAGAAAAAAATGTCAAAGATGAGTAGAGAACCAGCATTCAAATAGCATGAAGTTAGAAACAACAACAAAATACAAAGATCTGTTTGTACTGTTAAGAGGAATGTTACTTTTTGGCTGCAAAACCAAGGTCAAGAAGAGTGTACCCACTATGCTACTTATGTATAAGAAAAGGGAAGATAATTAAGTGTTATGCTTAATTTTGCATAAAGGACAATGAAGAAACCAATACAAGTTACCTGTAGGAGGCAAGAGGAAACAGGAATGGAGTCAGAAGTAGGAAAGAAATTCAAATGTGCATGTTTTTACAGTTTTGATTTTTGAACTTTGTAAATATATCATCTGTTTTTAAATAAAAGTTGGGGGTAAAGAAGCTGAGCACAAAGAGAACTTGAAGAAAGTCATCAATACCAACAGTAATCTCAGGAGCACTCACAGAAGTGAAAACTGTTGTTTCTGTTCATGTCTTCTTCCTTGTTCTTCCATGTATATAATAATATTTCTTTTCTTCTTGTTTCCCTAGTTTTAAAAAAATTAATAAATATTAATTTTTTAAAAAGTTCAGGGTAAGGAAGCAAAAAGGTGGTGGTAGAGAGAGAAAAAGAAAAAGAACGAGTAGAAAAAATCATGGGAATACTTTTATGAAGACTAATTGGGTGATTTTTTTTTAAACTTGGGATAGAATTCAGGAAAAGCAAAAAAGTTGTTGCCCAGAGATGGCTGGGAAGAAATGACCTTTGACTTGGTAGCACAGACTAGACCTGGGTCCAGATAGAAAGATGTTTCCTGAGTAACTGATCTTGTTGAGGAAGAACTCGATTAAGGAATAAGAACCCAGTACCTATCAAGTCAGTGGCACATCTTTTGTTGATGCTCATATGTATTACTCCTCCTTTTCCCCTCCTAAGAATGTTATCAGTGTCAAGAGTGCTGTGAAATTTTCTTGTCAAGATCCATAGGCTGGTTTTTTACACTTTGTCCCCTGTGGCATTTCTTACTGATCATCATTCCCTTGATCTCTCAAATTTCTGCCACTTTGGTTCATGCGATAATAAATGCAGTTCCCCACCATCCATGAATTCACTGAGCACTGCTTTGTGGGCCAGACACTATGCTAGACTCCATTTTTCCTGCTTCCTTGAGACTTAGTCTCTTCAGCCAGTTCCTCATTTATTTTTTTCTCTGCCCTTCCTTTCCCCTCTTCCACCTCAGCTGTCATGGCACAAGGTTCAGTGTGGAGTCCTCTGCTTTTATCTCTCTGTTTTTTCCTTTAGGCAAGTGAACCCTTCTCACACTTCAGCTGGCACCAGTGAGCACAGCTGTTCATCTGCCTGCCATTCCTCAGTCGTCACCTCCACCAAAGACGTTTGCTCAAATAGTTAAATAATTGTTCTCATCTTGCCATGTACTAAACAGAACTCATCACATTCCTCTTTCCTGTCCCGAACCCTCTTTTCTGTTGATGACACACAATTATCTCAGTTAGACCACTGAAATTGTGGGGTCATCTTAGAAATTTCTTTTCTTCACCGCCACTAGGCAGCTCTTAAACAGCCCTGTTGTTGAAATGTTCCACTTCTCCATCCTTTCCTTTTCATGCCCATCCTGGCCCCATAGTTACTAAGTGACCTCCTCACTGGGTCCCTACCTGAGATCTCTGCTTGCTTCCTCCCAGACATCCCCTCCACTGCCCAGCAAAAGGACCTAGTAGTAGAGCATAGACTCTGGGGGTGGTTTTGTTATCATTAGTCTCATATCATCTTGTGACACTTTCTATTTTGGAACTCTTAAATAATTTTATTCTCTCCCAAGCTAGATTGTCAGCTTTTTGAGTAATCCAAATGACAAGCACCTTTGTTTTCAAGTCTAGGACCACTTTCTTAAAGAAGAAAAACACCACCAAAAACTGAGCAGCAACTACATGCCAGGTGCTTTGACAAAATAAACCTTGGTGTATCCCACAGTGACTATCACAGGATGTTGAGATAAGTCAACAGATACTTATGTCTTTGAAGAACTTAACCTTCCACTCTAGCCCTTTGATCTCCTGACTATCGAATAGGGCACGATTGATGAAAACTGGTCTTTGGTTATTATGTTTCTCTCCATGCCTTGGTATCCCCTGACCACTCTCCCCCTTTTTCCTACTCCCTTGCCCCAAAGCTTCAAATTCTGCCCTTTGTTCAGGACTGGTCCGTGTTCCCAATCATTTGGACTGGTCATGTCAGAATTGCCAAGAACAACAAGCATGGATTTGAGAACCATCAGACCTGGGTTTGATTTACATTCTACTACGTGCCACCCGTGTAGGCCTCTGCAGGCTGTGTTATGGCTTTAGTTTTATCATCTGTAAAATGAAAATTATTCCTGCTTTGCAGTTGTTTTGAATATTCAGTGAAATAAAGTCAGTGAAAGTACTAGCGTCAGTGTTACTTCCTCTCAGTCACGTAAAACCTTGCTGTATCTATCACCTTTCTTGTTTCTTATTTTTCCAAAATGACACAAAACTCACTGTGGACAGACACCTAGACTTCTGTACCTGCCCCCTGTTGGCCTCAGGCAACCAAAAACTGGCTGAGGCAAATAAATGCTGGTTGGTTGAGTACAAATATGAACATGTTTGAAGGGGCTCTAGTGCTCTAACAGATGCCACTCAATCAGTAACTCTTACTGAATGCCTATGAGTATCGAACCTATGAGCGGAACACTGTAGGATGGGGGTAGGAGGGTAGAAGGAACTGTCATCAGGGTACCCAAGAAGAAAAAGAAGAAGATGCTGGATCTCACATAACACAGAGTTGGCAACACGCGCTGGCAAGATGGCTCTCCTACCTCTGAGTACTGTGACTGCATTCTGGGTGGAAAGAATGGAGAAGGTGAATGGCAAAAGGTCAGCGAAGTCTGTTTGTTTTCATCGGGAAAACAATAACTCCCGGAAGCCTCACTCAGTAGACTTTGATTTCTAACTCATTTGCCAGAATTGGATCACGTGGCCATCCTACCTTCTAGGGATTCTGGGGAGATGAGTATTCTTACCAGGCACATTGTCTCCTTGAAAAACCGAGGTCCTAACAATAAAGATGAAAAGAAGGCTATGGGGTGAGCAACTACCAGTATTTGCCCCATGAAGCTTACAATATGTTCAGTTCAGAATACACCATAAATAGATGGGAAGGGAAGAGCTTAAGAACATTTCCAAAAGTAACCCAAAAGTATCTTCACAGGGATAAAGAATGGGATAAGATCATTTGGATAAGGTCTTCCAGAGAAGCAAGAAACTCCCAAGAAATTTCTGAAGAACTTCAGGAACACAATTATTGCTGTGGTGATTAAAACAAACAACTGGTTCTTGTATCCTGTTAGACATGCAGGATTTATGGATGGACCAGGACATTTCATAGGTTTCTGTTTCATGTGGTTGTAGTGCTTCTATCTTTAGAAAGCTGAATACAGAGACTTCTAAGAAATCAGATGGTGGTTCCCAAGAGAAACCACTCTCTTTTAAACCACACACACAGTGCAGGTTACTTCTAATATGGGAAATGATGGTTAGCTTCTAAAGTTGAGCATTCTCTGGAATCAGACACTGTCTTATTTAATCCCTTTTGAAATTTCTGATTTAGAAAAATCCAATCTAAAGAGAAAATACCAAGTTCAGGGAAAATTAATATTTTTTCTTAAGTGTATATGGTAAAGACTGTGATTATATCATCAGTATTCCACCAACAAAACAGAATCATTAGGATAGATAGATATATATTAAGAATTTTACTGCCACGAATTGGATTAGGTGATGGTGGAGGCTGGCTAGGCAAGTCCAAAATCTGAAATCTGCAGAGCAGGGTATCAAGAAGGATAGGCTGGAACTCTTTAGGTACAAGCTGATGCTGCCATCCACAGGTAGAATTTCTTCTTCAGGGAAGCCCCAGTTCTGCTCTTAAGGCCTTCAACTGATTGAATCAGGCCACCCCAGATTATCTAGGATCATCTTTCTTACTTAAAGTCAACTGATTATAGACTTGAATCACATCTACAAAACACCCTCACTTAGATTAATGTTTTGATTGAATAACTGAGGACTATAGCCTAGTCATGTTGACACATAAAACTGACCATTATACCAATGGTTGGTGTGTCATTTTGTTTTTAATCTCCATCAGTGAACACTTTGTCCTTTGTGAAAATAAATCACAAGCCCAGACAAGCTTCCAAGAAGGGAGAGAGTCAATATTTTCAGTCTGTGGCATCAACATTAGTACATATTTGGTCTATGAAGGTCATTAACCATCTGGTAAAAGGAAGCTTCATTGATTATAACTCATCCATTGTGTGTATATGATTGCCTGCTTCCACTAAACTGCTTTCAGTTTATTGGTAAGAAAATTAGTTCTCCAATTCAACTGAAGCTAAACCCCTAAGAAAAAAAGAAGTATTTCAAGGAACAGGTGTGTATTTCTTCATTTGTAAATTATTTCCTCATGTCACAACTGTTTAATGAGTACTGGATAGGGTAGTTGGCTATTTCCACTCTCCCTTGGGATAAAAATGGTTGATGCTTTAAATACTGAAACCTGCACAAGAGTAGGAAGCATTTTGTTTTGAAGCGTACCTACTGTCTGTTAATGATGAGGGGAAAGTTATTTTCTCTCTGCGCTTCGGTTTACTTACCTGTAAAATGGGAATAATTATTATCTAAAGGGCTTGGGGAAGATTAGACAAGAAAATAGAAGTTCAGTACTTGGAATAATATAGTAGATATTCCACAAATGTTGATTTTCTGCCTCCTTCCACAAATACAGCCTTCACAAGTGAAGTCTTGTGAATTAAAAGTTCTCTCCAGTTTTTTTGCAGATTACCTCTATTTGACAGCATTATTTTGGATATCATTATGTGGAAAAGAATCAAATGGGGTTGCCAGTGCTCATGAAGTTATTACACTGACTATATTCTCTCATTGTAGTTTCCTTTGTATTTATTAATGTGCGCATTAAAGACCATTTTTACATGTCATCATCTCAACCATGAGTACAGATAAAATTGCCATGTGTTTACAATTGCTTTTTTGTTTGAAAAATCAGCAACCTTCCAAATTTTATCTGAAAATGTTCCTGTGAATCATATTGGTGAAGTTCTGAACAAATATTAGGTGCCACCAGATTTCACAAGTTTGAACTAATTTTTGACTGAGGGAAAATGGTGCATACCTTACATTCTTTTCCATATCAGACTATCTCATGTGGCTTGGCAGATACACAGGTTGCTTTATTATTAATCATTAATTACACAAATAATACCATTTTATTTTCCCCGAAAAAATTGGAGATAAATGAAATCCTCTTTGATCCCTACTCCCCATTGGTAGCATTATCAATTTGGACTGTATTCCTCCAGATTATTTGTCTATGGATTTACATAGATACTGTAGGGCACAGACAGATGAACCTATGTAAAAAGTAGCTATTTTACTTGTGTAAGGAAAATGGGGCCCATTATTGATTTTTATCATGCAAAATTTGGTGTGATGGAGAAGTGAGAGATTGGAGAGAAAAGAGAAGAGCGGTCTTGCCAAGAGTGATAATATACTTCTCTACATTTCTTTGGCCTTTTCGCATTTGGTCCCTGTAGCTCACTTCTGGCAAGTTACACCACCATAGAGTCTACACGACAGCACAAGCAATTTAAAGATCTTGCATCCAGTCTCATCAATGGGTGGCCCAACAAAGACAGATGCACAGTCTCCTCTGCCTTCTGAAAGTATCTGTCCATTTACGTGCAAGCATCATCAGTTCCATTTTCCAAATGAAAAAAGAAAATGGAGAAGAAAACTAGTTTAGGCTTTAAAGAGCAAACTGAAGTCAACATGATTCCCAACTGCAAATTCTTTCTGTTTTCCAACTGAAACAAAAATCTCTTCGTTAATCATTTCATCACTGTCTTTTAAAATATGAGGTAACTTGGAGCTCCAGACAAGATGATCTAAACCCATTTCTCCTTGCTCCTCCCTGCTATGTATAACTAGAATCCTCAGAAATAATACAAAAGTCTGCCATCTGCTGGCAACAGCAGAGCATCTAGAGAAATGCTCCCTGTTGCCAGCAGTGCCATATCAGTGGAGACAGAGTGAGGAGTCTGGACTTTCACCTTTGTCTACCAGTGGCAGCTGGTGCCCCTCACCCTCCTAATTAGGGAGTGAAGGAAGGATCTCAGAGAGAAGGGAGCTGGAGAAAGGGGTTCTTTAAATATGCATAGGAGCCCTGGAAAGACACTTGACTCACCCAAAGGTAACACTAACTCAACATGCCTGAAGGTCTGAGAACTGAGCTACAGTGTAGAATACCACCTAAGTTTTCAAGGTGGCTTCAAGTAGCACACAAAGCAGAGCATTGCAAGGGTTCTAAAAACTAAATTGTCTGTTTATTGCAGCACTATTTACAATAGCCAAGAAATGGAAGCAAACTAAGTGTCCACCAGTAGATGAATGGATAAAGAAGATGTGGTACATATACACAATGGAATATTATTCAGCCATAAGAAGAAAACAAATCCTACCATTTGCAACAACATGGATGGAGCTAGAGGGTATTATGCTCAGTGAAATAAGCCAGGCAGAGAAAGACAAGTATCAAATGATTTCACTCATCTGTGGAGCATAAGAACAAAGCAAAAACTGAAGGAACAAAACAGCAGCAGACTCACAGAACCCAAGAATGGACTAACATTAACCAAAGGGAAAGGGACTGGTGAGGGTGGGTGGGAAGGGAGGGAGAAGGGGAATAAGGGGCATTATGATTAGCACACATAATGTGGGGTTGGGGGGCACGGGGAAGGCAGTATAGCACAGAGAAGACAAGTAGTGATTCTATAGCATCTTACTATGCTGATGGACAGTGACTGTAATGGGGTATGTGGTGGGGACTTGATAATGAGGGGAATCTAGTAACCACAATGTTGCTCATGTGATTGTATATTAATGATACCAAAAAACAAAAAGCTTATGAAACTATAAAAAAAAACTAAATTGTCACTGGGACCACAGCCCACAGATGTAGGCCAGGACCTGTACACTAAACCTAAACAAGGTAACGCCTACTAAAATAGATTTAAGTGGGGTTCAGAGTCTCCTAACATCCAAAATTTCCAGGAAGAGAGTGGAAAAGCGCTCATCATACCCAGAACTAGTAAAATCACAACTTGAATGGGAAAAGACAATTAACAGACATACCACTGAGATGAATCAGATGTTGGGATTCATTTACAAGGACTTTAGGGCTGCCATCGTAAAAAATGCTTCAGTGAGCTATTACAAATTCACCTGAAACAAACAGAGAAAAATATAAAATTTCTGCAAAGAAATACAAGTTACAAAAAAGAAAAACAAATTACAGAAGTGAAAAATACAATAATCAAAATTAAAAACTCACTAGAGGGGCTCAATAGTAGTGCGAGGTAGACAAAGGATAGAATCTGTGAACTTTAAGGCAGAACAATAAACTTTCTCCAATCTGAGGGAAAGAGAAAAAATAGTTGAGGGAAAAGTAGCCCAGAGTCTCAGGGATCTGTCAGACAATAACAAATGTGCTAATATTCATATCATTGAAATCCCTGAAGGAAAGGAGAAAGTGGGACTGAACATGAATTCAAAGAAATAATGGCTGAAAATGTCCCAAATTTGGCAAAAGATATAAACCTACAGATTCAAGAAGCTCAGTGAAACCCAAACAATAAAACCCAAAAAGATCCATACCAAGACACAGCATAAGTGACTTCTGAACACTAAAGATAAAGAAAAAAATCTTGAAAGCAGCTAGAGAGAAAAAATATATTACCTATAAAGGAACACTGATTCTGATGGTAGCAAATTTCTCATCTGAAATCATAAAGACTGGAAGGAAGTGGTACATTTTTCAAATGATGAAAGAAAATACTTGCCAACTCTGAATTCTGTGTTCAGCAAAAATGTCCCGCAGGAATGAAGGGAAAATAAAGACATTCTCAGATGACAGAAAATTTACAAAATTTTCACTAGCAGACTTACCCTTAATAAATGGCTAAAGGAAGTTCTCCAAACAGAACAGAAATAACAGAAGGAGGCTTAGGACTTCAGAAAGGAAGGAAAACAATGAAATGTACAAAAATAAGTATAAATAGATGATCCTTTTCCTCATGAATTTTTTCAATCATGATGGATTGCTGAAGCAAAAATTATAACACCATCTGGTATTGGGTTCAATGTAATAGATAAGAACATTACATTTAAAAACTAGGAGGTTAAAGAGACCTAAATGAAAATAAGGTTTCTACATTTTTTACTAGGGGGGTAAAATTTTGATAACAGTAGACTGTGACAAGCTATGTATTTTAATACCTAAATCAAACATTAAGAAAACTGTACAAAGTACTCAAAAACACTATGAAAGTCAAAATAGAATTCTAAAGAATATTCAAGTAACCCAAAGTAATGCAAGAAAAGAAAAACAAGGGAATGAGAAATAGAGGGAATAAACAGAAAGCAAATAATTAAACGTTAGACTTCAGCCTGAAGATATCAATAACTATGTTAAAGATAAATAAACTAAATACTCAAATTAAAACACATAGATTCAGAGTGGCTTTAAAAAATAACCCAACTATATGCTCTCTACTACATCAAACATAACAACATAGGTGGGTAGAAAATGAAAGGATGGAAAAAAGATATACTACTCAAACATTAATTTATATAAGCAGGAGCAGCTATATTAATATCAGATAGACTTCAGAGCAAACAGAATTACCAGGGACAAAGATGGATATTACATAATGATAAAAGGGTTCATCTACCAAAAAGACATAGCAATACAAAATGTGTGTGCAGAAAACAAAAGAACTTCAAAATACATGAAGCAAAATCTGATAGTACTGAGAAAAGAAACAGACAAATCCACAGTTATAATTGGAAACTTCAATACTCCCCTCTCAGCAATGGAACTACTAGACATAAAATCAGCAAGATTATACAACTCAACAACACTCTAAGGCAACAGGAGCTAATTGATAGGACACTCCAACCAACAATAGCATATAACTCACATTCTTTTCAAATACCCATAGAACATTCACCAAGATAGCTCACATTCTAAGTCACAAAACAAACTTCAACAAATGTAAAAGAACTGAAATCATACAGAGTATGTTCTTTGACCATAATGGAATCAAACTAGAAGTTAATAACAAAGTCAACAGGAGAATCTCCAAACACTTGGAAACCGAACAACACATGTCTCGTTAATCCATAGGTTGAAAAATCAATCTCAAGGGAAATTTTATGAAATACAATGAACTGAATGAAAACGAAAAAATACGACATATCAAAACTCGTGGAATGTAGCTACAACAGTTCTGACATGGGAATTGAGAACGTTAAATGCTTATATTAGAAAAGAAGAAAAGTCTAAATCAATCATGTAAGCTCCCACCTCAAGAGACTAGAAAGAGAAGAGCAAAATAAAATGGACTTAAAATATACAGAAAGAATGCAATAAAAAAGGTAAGAGCAGGAAACAATGAAATTGAAAACAGGAAAACAGAGAAAATCAAACAAAAAGCTCTTTCTCTGGAAAGTTCAATAAAATTGATAAGCCTATAGCAAGATTGACTAAGATAAAAAGAGAGAAGACACAAAGCACGAATATCACAAATGATACAGAAGAATCATACTACACATCCTGCAACCATTGAAAGGAAAACAAAGTTCTCAACCTAGTACCCACATTCTTTGAAAGAAAGATGCTATGTGAATTTCTGTCCACAGTAAATATGTAGTCCATCCATGAACAAAATGTTCATAAAATCTGTCACTATTTGGAAAAGAAACTTGAAAATTATTCAATTTCTTTGCCATTAGGGACCGCCCCCACCCCCAAGACTGGTGGGATTATTTCCAAAGCAAACAAAATCATCATCTCAAAGAGAGATCTGCACTCCCATGTTCACTGCAGTATTATTCACAATAGCCAAAGTATTGAAACAACATAAGTGCCTGTCAACAGATGAATGGCTCAAGTAAATGTGACATATACATAAAATGGAATATCATTCATCCTTAACAAAGAAGGAAATTCTGTCATTTGTGACAACGTGAATAAACTTGGAGGGCATTATACTAAGTGAAACAAGCCAGGCAGAGGACAAATACTGCATGGTATCACTTGTATGTGGAATCTAAAAAAGAAAAGTCAAACTCATAGAAACAGAGAGTGGAATAGTGGTTACCAGTGACTGGAGGGTGGGGGAAATAGAATTTGATAAAAGGGTAGAAATGTTCAGCTATAAAATGAATAAGGTCTGAGTATCTGATATATACCACGGTGAATATATATAACTGACAGCACTGTATTGTATAAATGAAATTTGCTAAGAGAGTAAAACTTAAATATTCTCACAAATTCTCTTAAATATGACACAAAAGCAGGGGTAAATGTTAGGTGATTAATGTGTTTAAAAAAAAAGGAATACTATGTAAAACCCTATGCAACAACTTAGAAGAAATGAACCAGTTCCTTGAAAGCCAGAAACAACCAATATTGAACTTACAATCTGAATAGTCCAATAACTATTAAAGAAATCACATTGGTAATTTAAAATGTCTTGAAAAAAAGAAAACTTCAGGTCTGCATGATTTCACTGGAGAATTCTACCAAAATTTAAATAATTAACACCAATTTTATGTAATTTCTTCTAGAATACCAAAGAGGATGGAACACTTTGGTGTCAGGGATCCCCAAGACCAGTCCCAGAATCAATGATTCACTATGAACTCAGCATATTGTCAGACTCATGATGGTTATGGTTTATTACAGCGAGAGAATACAGAGTAAAATCAGCAAAGAGAAAAGGCACATGGGGTGAGAGAAAACTAAGCACAAGCTACCAAGGGCCCTCTCCCAGTGGTGTCACGCAGGATGTACTTCAGTCCTCCAGCAAAAAGCTGTGACAACACATGTGAAATGTTGCCTAGTTCATTAGAAACTTAGTTCCCTGGGCACTCACTGGGAGTTGGTACAGGTAGGCACCCTCTGCCTAGCACTTACCAACATTCCAGACTCCCAGAAGGAAAGCAGATGCACAACACAAACCCTACCATTTGTACAAACAGTTTAGGCACAGTGAGCCACTCTTATCAGTCCTGGAAATGGTAGGAACTCACCCCAAATCCAAGTTTCCAGATGTCATCCAAGGACCAACCTTGCAAGCAGGCCTTTCAAAGGATAGGAGTCAGGCCTGCTATGTTAATTCTTTTCTGAACAGCTGAGAAATCAGGAGACTTAAATTCTAGTTCCAGCATAAATCACATTTGTACAAACAGTATAGGTATAGTGAGCCACTCTTATCAGTTCCAGGAATGGTGGGATTCCTTCTGAAATCCAAGTTCCCAGATGCCCACCAAGGGCCTGCTATGTTGTCTTTTCAGCACAACTTCCCAACTCATTTTATGAGACCAGTATTATCTTAATACCCAAACCAGAAAAAGACAGTATGAAAAAAGCCCCTCAAAACTTCTCTCAAAAACTTTGACACAAAAATCTGCCACAAAATATTGGTGATACAGAATTCAGAAAGGTATGAAAAGAATTATACCATGGCCAAGTGGGGCATGTTCCAGCTACATAAGGTTAGTTCACAAATCAATAGTCAATCAATGTAATTTACCATATCCACAGGCTAAAGAAGAAGTATCATATGATCATATCAACTGATGCAGAAAAAGCATTTGGCAAAATTCAGCATTCATTTATGATTAAAAAAACTCTCAGCAAACTAGGAATAGAAGGGTATTTTCTCAATTTGATAAAGAGCATCTATAACAAAACTGCAGCTAACAGTTTTCTTAATGGTGAAAGATGGCATGTTTTCCCCTCAGAGTGGGAACAAGGGAAGGATATCGGCTCACACCACTCATTCAACACAGTACTGAAAGTTCTAGCTTGCACAATAAGGCAAGAAAAGGAAATAAAAGGCATATAGCTTATAAAGGAAGAACTAAAACTGCCCGTATACACAGACAACATGACATCTATGTAGAAGATCTCAAAGAATCTACCAAAAAATCTCCTAGAACTAATAAGTGGGTTCAGCAAAATCAAAGGATACAAGTTCAACACACAAAAATTAATTGCATTTCTATACACTAATAATGAACTCAATACAGTAAGATGTCAGTTCTCCCCCAAATTGATCTATAGGTTAAAACAATTCCTATCAAAATCGCAGCAAGGATCTCCATTACGCTGAATGAAAAAAAGTCAATTTCAAAAGGTCTGCTTCCATTTACATGTCTTGAAATAACAAAATTATAGAGACAGAGAACATGTTAGGGGTTGCCAGGGGTTACAGTGGGGGCAAAGGTGACTGTGAATATATTGGGTAGCAAGAAGAACTTTTGTGGTGGAGGAACAGTTGATTGTGGTAGTTACGTGAATCTACCCATGTGATAAAACTGCATAGTAGAATGTACAGACACAGAAATGAGTGCATGTAAAACTGGTGAGATCTGAATAAGGTCTGTGGATTGTACCAGTGTCAATATCTTGGTTATGCAAGATAGTACCTTTGGGGGAAACTAGGTAAAGAGTACATGGGACTGCTCTAATATTTTTTACAGAGCCTGTGAATCTAGTTATTTCAAAATAAGTTAATAAAATGAGGTAAGTCTGTAGGACTATGGCTATTTTAGAACTCACACATTTGCATATTATGAAATAGAACTACATCTTTAGTATGGAAAACAGACAAAATACAAAAGAGCCTACATTTCTATTTAGCCTAGAAATGTAAATGAAAATGACAATTGAGTTCATGGTAGTTGCACATGTACATTTCCAAACTCAAATAGGTAAATCAAAAAGGGTTTGTTGCTTCAACATCTGTATGAATCAGGATCCCATCACAGAAGCTGACCAACAGGACATTACATATAATACATACACATACAACATTCATTCATTCATTAGAAGATACTGGCTTATACAACTGTGGGGCTGGATAAGCAAATCCAAAATCGGTAGGGCACGCAATCAGAAAGAAACGTCGGGCCCACCCTTACTTTAAGTCTGTCCCCTACTTCAAGTCAACTGATCAAGAGCTTTACATCAGCAAAACATCTTCACAGCAACGAACCCCTAGATTAGTGTCTGATGAATAACCTGGGGCTGCAGCCTAACCAAGCTGACACATCAAAAAGCCATGCATCATAAACCATCTGTGCTTGCAACTGAATAAATGTATTGTTAACAGCCACCTTGGCTTTATTATTACAGGTAATTTAAACGCAAACGCCTTAAATCAATAGGGGCCCACAAGGAGTTTTATACATGAGGGTTCACTTGGCAGAACTTTTGAGTTGAAAGGGGCCATGAAAAGCTTAGTTTGTATTTCAACACAGCCAAGGCACCTCCCTGGCTTCCTCTCCAGCACTTCGCGGGGCTGAGGCTCCTCCCGGCAGCAGCGCGCCCAGCGGGAGCAGAACGGAACCCACCTGGAGCCGGCGTCGCGGTGCGGGAGCACAGTGGGTGGAGCCTCGAGGCGCGCGGCTGTGGCGACGGCTCCCAGCCCGCCAGAAGCGCGCGCGGCGAGCGGCCGGCGGGGAGTCAGCCGGGTAGGGCAAGCGAGGCCGGCGGTTGGCGTGGGGGGAGGAAGGGGAAGAGGCGGAGCGTGGGAGCGCACAAGAGTCAGAAATACAATAGTGCCCCGCACCGCTCCAGCGGCGGCCGCCGCCGCCGCCGCCGCCCAACCGCCTGCCCAGCGCTGAGGCCTGACGGGCCCGGCGGACGAGGGCCGAGGGCGGGAGCTGAGGCGCAGGGGGCGGCCCCGGCGGATCCGGCGGCGGGGCGGGGAGGAGATTAGGGGGCAGGTGCGAGGGAGGAGAGAGAAGAAAGCGAGCAGTGAGGGGGCGGTTACCGCCCCTTACTGGACTCGCCCTGCACGTTGCCGGGCCCGAGTGTGGAGCTGGGAAGGAGCCGACACTAGCTGCGCGAAGGTAGGCGCCACTGAGGCTGGACGCGGCGTGAGCGGGCTTGGGGGCGTCGCGCCGGGTGGGCAGCGGGAGTAGCGGCCTCAGGGAGTGGAAGCAGGCGCCGCGGGGCGCAACGTCCCGGCCCAGCCTCGCAGCGCTCGGGAGAGCTCGGGCTCCGCATCGCGGTCGCCAGCGTCCCTAGCGCCTTTGGGCCGAGAGCCTGTGTGGGCTGCGTGAAGTGCGCCGTGGCCCCTCTGCCGGCAACGGAGTGCCGGGTGGCCGGCGCGAGCTCGGCTGCGGCTACACTTGGACAGGAATTGAGCGCCATAACTGCTGCGGCGGTTCCCTCCAGTGTCCCCTCCCGGGGCCCCCCCTCTCTCCCGGTTCTGCCCGGTCTCGGGGCTCACAGGGTCAGACCCGCGGCGGGAGGACCTGCTGTGCGGGCCGCCCGGGGCCGGATGCTCCGGGGAACGAGGGCACGCCCTGGCTGTTTCGAGGTTGGGGGCGGGAAGAACCAAGTGCCTGGAGAGGGGTGCCAGGCGGTGCGGGGAGCGACGAGGCCCCCCGGTGCGGCCGGGTGCCCCTGGAGCAGGAGCGCGGGCGCCCCGCTGCCTGGTGAAGTTTCCCTCCCCCTTCCGTCATTGTTAGAGCGCTGCCAGTCCGGGGTCGCCGCAACCGCCGAGCGGTCCGGGGGGTGGGAAAAGCTGGAGGGCGTTGCGAATCTTAGGGGGAAATTTTCCCACCGCTGGGCACAGCAAAGTTAACTTTTCTCCAGCGATTGAATTGGTTTTATTCCCTCGGCCGTGGAGCAATCGATTAAAAAAAAAAGCCTCCCAACAATCTTTTTCTCTCGCTTTTCAGAGGCACTGCTTGGATGAAGTCTGGCTTTAAATTGCACAGGGCAACCTGCGTTTGTTATTTGTGAGGAGGAAAGGGGGGCGGGATCTCGAGTGAGTGACCATAATGGTGGTATGTAAAGGCATGTTTAAAAGTTGGTATCATTGTGTAGCCCTGGGACATGTGTAGCTCCTAGGCATTTGGCAAGAAACTTGTTTGGCTGCCTCTCTGACTTTCTGAGTTGCAAGGAAATTCATGGGCTCAGATGTGCGTGAAGTTTTTTGATGTGAGATCTGTGAAGCTGAGGGTGAGATTCCCGCACCTCCTCCCTCCGACGTCTAATTGTATGAGAAATCAAAACCGAGTTGATGGTGATTCCAGTGACCTCGAGGGAAAGGCGACCTCATACCCTGTATTCAGTCTGATAAAGATAACTGCCTGCTTCTCGCTAAACTCGGAAAGTAATGGAAAATAATTTAGGTAAAGACTGGTTGCACATCTTGGCTTAGTTTAAGCAGCCTAGAATTCACATTCCCAGAGTAGTTCACCTCTTAAATACCTTCCCTGAAGCCACTTCTTGTCAGCCTGGGGGTGGGGTTGGGTTCAAGGGTTGTGGGGGGAAGGAGGCAGCCTGAAAAAGCATTGTGTTTTTATTTAATTTAATACTTTCATAACATCTGTAAACAGTGGGAATGTGAATCCTAGTCTCTATACTCTTTGAGTAATGTAGTTTTTATGCTTTTATAGCATCATGTGATTACTCTCCGGATAAGTGAAAATAGATTTTTTTTTTCTTTTTTGTTTGGCCTAGTAGTATTATACGTCCATAACATATCATTTTCTTTTTCATTTAAAATGAGCTCTGAGCTTAACTGCTTAAACTGTAAAAGGACCTCTTTTTGGTAAGTACTTCTCAGCATTAGCTACCATCATTGCCACCTTTTCTTCAACTGTGCTCTTCTCTAGTTTTGTTTGCTAGAGAAGAGCTCTTAACCCAGTATTGTTGCCTTGAAACAGTTCCTTGCATTCTTTGTCAGGTCAATTCTGAAATACACAGGGGTGCAGGTCTGGTTCTAGAACCCACAGTTTCTGTCTCCCTCTTTTCTGAGTCATATTGTTGTGCCTCGGCAGTGTGGTAACTGCTTTCTCACCTGTAGGAGCCTGTGAGTATTGGTCACAGGTAAGGGAAAATGGAGAAGGGCCTCCCACTTTTCCTGAAGTGTTTACGATCAGCTGGGAACTAGGAGTGACTTGGAAGCAGCTTTAGGGGCGCCTGTGACCCATCTTCTGGTCTGTAGAGGAGGTTTCCAGGAGCAGTACAGGTGATGGTGCATGGCTGTCACTGTAGTTGGTTGAGATGTTTTGGTTAGCAAAAGTTAAAATGAGGATGTTGATGGCTTGTAGGTTGAGTATGATCCTCTCCTTTGATAATGCTTGTCTTTTCCCTCCCTTGTGTTCCACCAAACATAATCCATTTCTCTCCAGGCTACACAAAGCCTTTTCTTCTTTTTGCCCATTATTTTGAGATATAGCTGGAACTAGGTAAGTATTTGGGAGAAGTAGGGGAGAGAGGGATCCAGTATTCCTGTTCATGAAGATGCAGCATCACAGAGGGCTCTCACAAGCCGTGATCAGGGATACAGAGGTTGAACAATTATCATAGGACAAAATGTACCTACCTTACAGAGGTTACACAGAACAGGAGCTGAGGAAGGTAGAGATTGTAGGCTGGCTTACATTAACAAAATCTGTCTTCAGGGGATAACTTACTATGGCCTTTACTTACTTCATCTTATAGGTGAGGGATGGGTGTTGGGGGACACCCATCTGGCACTCTCCTGAAATGGCTAATATGGGGACACCTGAATGATTTACAAGTTTCTACCTATTGTTCCAGTTACAGTGGCTGGGAGAGCTGAAGCATTCTGGTTTGTGTGGTGGGAGGATCTAGGATGAATGGGTAGAAGTGATGAATGAATAAAATGGTGCTAACAAATGGTCATTACAGACCACGTAATTACTGCTTTGATTTTTCTGTTTTCTGGAATCTTTGTGTCTTCCCCATCATTATTTTTTGCCTCCTCCCTGTAGGTCTATCCATAGACAATAGCAGCAAAACTCTTACCATCAGAACTGCCTTTGTGCTTCTTTTGAAGGACAGCAAGAAAGAAGCGCCCTGGAGAGAATTTACATGACCCCATAGCTAAGCTTGGGAAAAGTAAGAACTCAGAGGGCAGTCCACTAAAGGCAGTAGAGGGCCTAGTGTAGAGAAGTAGTACTGGGGCTTTGACCAATACGAGATACCCATGAGTTCATTAATACTATTCAAGCAGTAAATTAATCTGTCACAACCCAGAAGCCATTGCTGAGCTCTGCTACCCAAGGAGTTCCTTGTCCCTTGATATTGGCTGTTACACAAAGAAACCCAAGCCTGGAATGTGCTTTTTGGAATAGCTGACAAGAGAATGTGATACCAACATGGCCAGTGCACTAAACATTGTGTGTTGGAGTCTCCTGGGAAAATTATTATTATTATTCTTTTTTAGATTTTAAAAACTTCTCATTTTGATAAAATATTATCACTCCAAAAAGTTGCAAGAATAGTACAAAAGGTCTATCCTAGGTCACCAGTTACTAACAGTTTGTTCCCTTTGCTTTATCATTTGCTCTTTCTGTTTCTTTTTCTGAATGATTTGGGAGGAACCATTAAAAGATGGTACTTGTCAAGGGCATCCTGTCATGAAGGGTGGCTCAGGTGCAGCCATGGGTTATAACAGAACATTGGTGGTGATGTAGGGCCCCAGACTTGGAATGAAGTCTGCTTGTAGCTGTGAAGACCACATTTGTAAATCACATGACTGTCTGGTGCTAGATACAGAAATCATTAATTGTAAGAGTAGGTAGGATAAACTCCCTTTTTGTCATCATTCATAGCAAATTTGTTCCTAACTATGCCAAACTTTAATATTATTATGAAAATCCACTCCATCACTCCCCAACCTTGCAGACATAATACGTTTTCCAACATTCTCATTTAATTCATTCAGTAAACATGTATTGAGTGCCTATTTGCTGGGGGAATGAGAGGTGAGATGTTCATCCCCTTAAAAGCTCAGCATCTAGTGGAAAGGAAGTAAGGAAATCTACCATAAGAGGGGGAAGAGTGGGTGGTTGGAACACCAGGCTGGTTAAAGATCTGTAGAGTATACCTGGGAGTCATTTAGGATGTGTGTGAATGTGAAGACCCATCTTCTCTGAGGCTTGCTGCTTTTAGATGGCAAGGTTCATGAGTTAGAGAAAGCCTTTGGTTGTTCACCTAGCACAATCTATGGAGTCAGGCCAACTTGGATATGAATCTAACCCTGGATCCTGGCCAGTTACTTAACTTCTCTATGCCTCAGTTTCTTCATCTGCCAAGTCACATCTCTGAGGTAATAATTGCTCTGTAAGCATTCATTGCATCTTCTCCAAAGATGCAGTATGGAGGGAAATAGCATGAAAGGTATTAGGTATTAAGGTGGGATCCAAGGGGGTGTTTCTATTTTTTCTACAAATAAATATCTAATTGCTAATTGTACTAAGAGCTGTGATGGATATTACTATATGTGATAATAACAGTAACAGCAGTGATGATTTGTTAACCATTTCCTCAGTGCTCAGCATAGGATGTCTAAGGTGTGAGGCTCTGAGAGGTGAAGCAAAGATAACTTGCCCAAGGCCACACTAGCAAGTAAGAGATAGAATGCTTCTTGAGAACAACAAGGTGTCCTGGAGCCTGAAGAAGGAGCAGGCAAAGTAAAGTCAAAATCAGAGAGAAGGGATTGCCAGGCAGAAGGAACAGCAGGTGTTGTGAGGGCACTGAGGTGGGAGAGAGATGTGGAAAAGGATCCACAGAGGTTTGGCTAGGACCTGGGGAAAGAGAGATGAAGTAGTCAGGGGAAGATTGACAGGGCCTTTTGGGACCTCGTTAAGGAGCTTGTGTTTTATTCCAAGGCAATGGGAGGCTGCTGAAAGGTGTTTTTCACCTTTCCTTAAACCACACAACGTGTGTGTGTGTGTGTGTGTAATCCGAAAAAGCATCTAGTGAGGTCTAAATAAAAGTGGCCTAAGAAAGTCATTTTCCCCTCAGTGTCCCACTTTGTGATGCAATAGAGGCAGTGCTTCTGGCCCAAATGTGTAGATCTTAAACAGTTTTTACTGCCCACCATTAACGTGGCTAAAAAAAAGTTGCAGTGATGCTGGAAGAAGCTGGTCCTGCAGAATGCTTCTAGAAGGTAATAATTAGGCTTATATATCTGATGCTTTTTAGGCTGCATTAAGGGAGCTCTTTCAGCTTTCACCAAGCCTGTCAAATGGGGAAAAAAGTAGAATTGAGAGAAAAAGTAATTCCTGGAAACCTGAGTGTTTTTCAGTGTTAGAAATGGAACTGTTGAGTATAAGACTTTGATTTAAATATATCATGGTAAAGATGCTTCAGTGACTAAATGGAAATTTTAAATGTTTTTTTGTTTTTTTGGTGTATGCCATCTGTGATGGCAGACAGCACATTTGTGAGAATCTGGGAAGACTTAGGCATTTTTTCAATACTTACATATTTATTTATTCTCATCCAGGTACTGCAGGTTTTTCTGTTTGAAACTATTTCTTATGTGCAGAGTAAACTTCACAGGAGGAAAACCAGTGTTCTCTTCTCCTTTCCATATGTACTGTACCACAAACATTTACTTTGAGGTAGCCTGTGTCAATTAGCTTTTTTGTCAGGGAGGGTGGTTAGGCGAGGGTAGGTATCTGGTGATTGGTTGATCTACATAGGCCTCACTCACACATCTGGTGGTTGCCGGGCTGGTGGATCTAGGAGGCCCTAAACTGGGATGGCTCATCTCTACTGCAAGTGGTCTCTCCTCCAGCTGGGTAGTCTGAACTGGTTAACATGGTAGTCCCAAAGGTACAGAGTAGTAAGTGAGAGCAAGCACCAGCACACAAGCACTTCTTAAGTGTCTGCTTTTGTCACATTTGATATTGTCCCATCAGCCAAAGCACAGAAGTGCTTCTGCAGCCAAGCCCAGAGTCACTGTGTGGAAACAGTGAAGGTATGGATACAAAAACTTGGGGCCATAGTACCGTTATGCATGATAATTAGTAATTAATAGAACCACTTTTCCTTTGATAAGTCTTGTTAAACACTCATTTCTTAAATGCATATTCTTGAGAAGTAATATGATTGGGCCACCTTCTCTTCTATTTAGTGTGGAGTTGAGTGATGGTTTTTCTAGAAGGAATCCAAAAGGAGACTGGACGTTTGACTCTGGATGTAGATATTTTTGTGAGTGGCTTGACTACTCACTGATCTTGCATGGCTATTATCAAAGTAGCCACTGGATTTCCTCAACCTCCTGTTCAAGCTTTATCACAAAAACTGTAGTGTGCTAGGCTGTACTAGGTTTTGTAGTCAAGCAAAAAGCTGATTAGGAATCCATCACTACCTGAAAGATGAGAGAAACGCTGGCAACCTTTCCTCATAACCTTTATGTGATTTTATAGTTTTTACTTAAGAGAAGAAATCCTTATTTGAGCATTGTAATAAGGACAAAGGAGTCTCTGTAGATGTTTTATTTGGTCAGGATTTTAAAGTCTCCCTGTGGTTGGAGTAAAGAATCCAGTATTGTGCTGTGAAGTGAGTGGCCAGTGACCAGCAGTTTGGGGCATCAGTCTTTGGCCTTTGCTTGTGAATATTTCAGAAGTAACACCTTTCACATAACTGAAGTAGACTTTATAACTAGCTTATGGTGTGATATATTACATGAAAATGCAACTGGTTCCTAGGATACACATGTGGGAAACTGAATAGCTCACTTTGTACGTCTTAGAGATGTATATCCCCCAGAAAATTGCCTGGTGATAGGATCTCAGCTTCCCTTCTTTCCTCCTAGGATAAAAATTAAAAATGAGTCCCTGACATTTTAAAAGTCAGAGACTTGGAAATAGCCATCAAAATTATAAATGCATGTATCATTTGACCCATAAAACACAATCATTTATTCAACAAATATTTGCATTTTACTTGAAGTTTTGCTTATAATAGCAAAGGACTGGTAATATCCTAAGTATCAGTCAAGGCTTGGTTGTACAGTAGAATATTACACTGATATTGCATGATGTCCAAGATAAAATGAAGAAAAGCAAGAAACAGAACAGTGTGTATTGTGTGCCACCATTTGTGTAAATTAGATAGTGGGGCAACAGTATATATGCATTTTTCCTTACATAGATATAAAATATTTCTAGGAGGATATTCAAGACACTGATAGCTCTGGGACATATATGGCCAGGGGTAGAAGGTTGGAAAGAGACTTTCCACTCTGTGATCTTTAATATATGCCTGTTGAGTTTCAAGCCACGTGAATATATTACCCTATCTTAAAAATAAAATACAATTATTTAAAAAGAGATGGTATTTGGTGAACTTCCATGGACACCCACCCAAGCTGACCTGAACAGAGCTATCCCTGTTAAAAAAATTATATATACAAATAACACCCATTCTCCTTAAAGTTTTCCAAAAAATAGAAGAGGAGGGAATACTTCCAAACTCATTCTATGAAGCCAGCATCACTCTAATACCAAAACCGGGCAAAGACCTCACCAAAAAAGAAAATTACAGACTATTATCCCTAATGAACGTAGATGCAAAAATACTCAACAAAATATTAGCAAACTGAATTCAAAAATACATCAAGAGGATCATACACCATGATCAAGTGGGATTCATCCCAGGGATGAAAGGATGGTACAACATTCGAAAATCCATCAACATCATCCACCACATCAACAAAAAGAAGAACAAAAACCACATGATCATCTCCATAGATGCTGAAAAAGCATTTGACAAAATTCAGCATCCATTCATGATTAAAACTCTCAACAAAATGGGTATAGAGGGCAAGTACCTCAACATCATAAAGGCCATATATGACAAACCCACAGCTAACATCATACTTAACAGTGAGAAGCTGAAAGCTTTTCATCTAAGATCGGGAACAAGACAGGGATGCCCACTCTCTCCACTGTTATTCAGCATAGTACTGGAGGTCCTAGCCACAGCAATCAGACAAAACAAAGACAAGGCATCCAGATTGGTAAAGAAGAAGTCAAATTGTCATTATTTGCAGATGACATGATACTATACATTAAATACCCTAAAGACTCCACTCCAAAACTACTAGAACTAATATCTGAATTCAGCAAAGTTGCAGGATACAAAATTAACACACAGAAATCTGTTGCTTTCCTATACACTAACGATGAACTAACAGGAAGAGAAATCAGAAAAACAGTTCCATTCACAATTGCATCAAAAAGAATAAAATACCTAGGAATAAACATAACGAAGGAAGTGAAAGACCTGTACTCTGAAAACTACAAGACACTCCTAAGAGAAATTAAAGAGGAAACTAACAACTGGAAATTCATCCCATGCTCTTGGCAGGAAGAATAAATATTGTCAAAATGGCTATACTACCTAAAGCAATCTACAGATACAACGCAATCCCTATCAAACTACCAACAGCTTTCTTCAATGAACTCGAACAAATAACTCTAAAATTCATATGGAACCACAAAAAACCCCGAATAGCCAAAGCAATCCTGAGAAGGAGGAATAAAATGGGGAATTACGCTCCCTGACTTCAAGCTCTACTACAAAGCCACAGTAATCAAGACAATTTGGTATTGGCACAAAAACAGACCCACAGACCAGTGGAACAGAATAGAAAATAACCCAAACATATACAGTCAATTAATATTTGATAAAGGAGCCTTGGATATACAATGGGGAGATGACAGCCTCTTCAGCAGCTGGTGTTGGAAAAACTGGACAGCCACATGTAAGGGAATGAAACTGGACTACTGTCTAGCACCATACACAAAGGTAAACTTAAGGTGGATCAAAGACCTGAATGTAAGTCATGAAACCATAAAACTCTAAAGAAAGAACATAGGCAAAGATCTCTTGGACATAAACATGAGCAACTTCTTCATGAACATATCTCCCCAGGCAAGGGAAACAAAAGCAAAAATGAACAAGTGGGACTGTATCAAGCTGAAAAGCTTCTGTACAGCAAAGGACACCATCAGTAGAACAAAAAGACATCCTACAGTATGGGAGAATATATTCATAAAAAACGTATCTGATAAAGGGTTGACATCCAAAATATATAAAGAACTCATGCACCTTAACAAACAGAAAGCAAATAATCCAATTAAGAAATGGGCAGAGGACATGAATAGACACTTCTCCAAAGAAGAAATTCAGATGGCCAACAGGCACATGAAAAGATGCTCCACATCGCTAATCATCAGAGAAATGCAGATTAAAACCACAATGAGATATCACCTCACACCAGTGAGGATGGCCAACATCAAAACACAAACAACAACAAATGTTGGCGAGGATGTGGAGAAAAGGAACCCTCCTACACTGCTGGTGGG
This sequence comes from Smutsia gigantea, assembly GCA_032199065.1. NCBI lineage: Eukaryota > Metazoa > Chordata > Mammalia > Pholidota > Manidae > Smutsia > Smutsia gigantea. The sequence goes on along the minus strand of JAVSCE010020062.1, from coordinate 4,147 downwards.
AATGCAAATTAGTTCAACCATTGTGGAAAGCAGTATGGAGGTTCCTCAAAAAACTCAAAATAGAAATACCATTTGACCCAGGAATTCCACTCCTAGGAATTTACCCTAAGAATGCAGCAGCCCAGTTTGAAAAGACAGATGCACCCCTATGTTTATGCAGCACTATTTACAATAGCCAAGAAATGGAAGCAACCTAAGTGTCCATCAGTAGATGAATGGATAAAGAAGATGTGGTACATATACACAATGGAATATTATTCAGCCTTAAGAAGAAAACAAATCCTACCATTTGCAACAACATGGATGGAGCTAGAGGGTATTATGCTCAGTGAAATAAGCCAAGCCGAAAAAGACAAGTATCAAATGATTTCACTCATATGTGGAGTATAAGAACAAAGAAAAAAAAACTGAAGGAACAAAACAGCTGCAGACTCACAGAACCCAAGAACGGACTAATAGTTAACCAAAGGGAAAGGGACTGGGGAAGATGGGTGGCAAGGGAGGGATAAGAGGGAAAAAGGAGCATTACGATTAGCAGACGTAATGTTGGTGGGGCACGGGGAGGGCTGTACAACTCCGAGAAGACAAGTAGTGATTCTATAGCATCTCACTATGCTGATGGACAGTGACTATAATGGGGTGGATGGGGGGGACCTGATGAAGGGGTAGTTTAATAACCATAATATTGCACATGTAATTGTAGATTAATGATACCAAAATAAATTATATAAAAAAATTATATATATATATGTATATCTAGTCAAGTTTGTTTCCTAGAAATGCCTCAGAATAGTGTACCCTGTGAATTTTTAACTACAGTCCTGCCTTTTCCAGAATGTCATATGAGTAGAATCATATAGTAAGTAGCTTTTTTTGGTCTGATTGCTTTTACTTGATTCATCTATATATGTGAATTATAGCTTGTTCCTTTTTATTGCTGAATAGGGCCCCATTGCATGGCTGTACCACAGTTTGTACATTCACCTGTTGAAGGACAACTTGGCTGCTTCCAGTTTCTTGGAGATTATTAATGAAGCTACAGTAAATATTAGCATACACATTTTAGTGTGAACATAAGTTTTCAGTTCATTTGGGTAGATACCTAGGAATGGAATTGTTTTTATAAGAAACTTGTTAAATTGTTTTCCAGGGTGGTTCTGCCATTTAGTATTCCCACGAGCCATGAATATAAGTTTGTGTCAAGGTTCATTTTCCTGTTTATGGATGTCAAGTAGTTCCGGAACCATTTGTTGAAAAGACTATCCTTTCTCCATTGAATTGCTTTTGCACCTGCATAAAAAAATGTGGTTGTGCTTGTATGGGCCTCTTTTTGGACTCTGTGTTCTGTTGCACTGATCCATATGTTTTTCATTTTGCCATTACCACACTGTCTTGATCACCTGAAATCAGGTAATATGAGTACTCTTACTTTTTTCTTTATCAAAATTGCAGTTGGTGAGAGAGGATATCCTTACCTTGTCCCAATCTTGGAAAACATTCTGTCTCTCACCATTAAGTATGATGTTAGTTGCAGGTTTTAAAAATATGCATATATACATATCCTACTGTGCTGAAAAAGGCCTGAGGCTGCTTGCCATCTTTAGAAGGCCTGCTTATAAGACTGACCCTTGGGTTGTGTCTGGAAAATTGGCTTTTCAAACATTTTGAAAATAGAATATTCTACCTTCATTTATTCCTTTTCCAATGCTCTTCACCTCTTTATGCTAATCCAAGTTCCCACCTTAATCATAATCTTTCTGCCTAAGGAATTTTCCTTTAACATTTATTTTATGCCAGGTCTGCTGAGAGTAAATTCCTTGTTTTTGTTTGTCTGAGAAAGTGTTCTTTTTTCCTTCATTTTGGAAGGACATTTTCATGGGATATGGAGTTCTGAGTTGACAGTTCTTTTTCTTCTTTCAAGCTTATTACTCCACTGTTGTCTTGCCTGCATGGTTTCTAAGTCCGCTGTAATTCTTATCTTTGTTCCTCTACACTTAACGTGTCCTTTTTCCTCTGGCTTCCTTTAAGCTCTTTGTCTTTGCCTAAGTGGCTCTTTTATTTTCTCATATTTATACTGCTTGGTGTTCTCTGAGCTTCTTGTGTCTTTGGTTTGATGTCTGTCACTAATTGTGGAAAGTTAGCCACTATTTCATCAAGTAATTCTTGTGCACCGTTCCTTGATCAATAAACTTGATCTTCATGTTCACTGATTCTTTCTTTGGCTGTGTCAAGTCTACTATTGAATATGATGTTTTTTAACTATGTTTTTAATTTCTAGCATTTCCATTTGATTCTTTCTTACAGTTTCTCTGCTGAAATCATACATCTAGCCTTGTATATTGTCTGCCTTTGCCATTACAGTCTTGAACATATTAATCGTAATTCTTTAAAATTTCATTTCTGCGAGTCCCAACATCTGTGCCAACTGCGTCTGGATCTCCTGATTGCTTTGTCACTTGGAATATTTTCTTGCCTTTTATTATGCCTGATAAACATGTTGAAAGCTGAACATGGGCAGGAGATTGTGAGGTAAGTATTAAATATATGTTTGCAGAACACAAGTGTCCCTCTGCTAGGCCTTTAGTGTGAGGATTTGAGTTAATCTAGTCAGGTTGGCTTGTGTTGATATTTGTTTTTGCTGTGGGCATGAGATATTTCTGATTCCTCTAGTGATACCCTGCTTTTGACTCCTGCTTGGCTTAAGGTTTTTCCTTTGTGCTGTTTCCCAAGAGCTGTCTCTTATAGCCCTCCCAGTTGTATTCCACTATTACTAAGGGTAGCTGGTGGGGAGGAGGGAGTCCTCTGATGATCTGATTAAGCCTCAGACTTAGGCAGGTACTGGAACCTGGGTCTTGAGTGTGTCCTAAAGATTTCCTGCCTGTCCTCCGGGGGTGGAGCTTCTTTTTCTTTGTCCTCTTCCTTTTCCCCAGCTGCAGTGAGTATCCACCAGTGTCCTCATGCCATCAGTTTTAAGCCCTTTCTTGCAGATTAAGGCTTTGTTCTGTACTGATGATAAAGGAAAGGGGTCTGGGTGGATTTCACAGTGGGTACTGTTTTCCTCAGCTGTACAGCACCAAAGTGGGAACTTTATCTGGGATTTTCCCTGATCCTCCCTGTAAGGGCCTGGTGGGATTCCTGTAGGAAAAAACATGTAAGAGGATGGGAAATCCCCTGCCCCCTTGTGGAGCCTGGGAGCTTCATTCTCTCATGACATCCCATATTCTGGCCTTCAGTAATTTGTCAGAATTTCTAGTTTTATCTTCCTATGTCCACCTCCAGGCACCTGTCTCTTCAGATATCAGGATGGTAGTTTGCCCAGTGACCTCAGTTCTCCAATAGGTCTGAAAAGAGTCATTGATTTTCAGTTTGTCCAACTTCTTTGTTGCTGTAAGGGTGGGAATGATGGCTTTCCAGTGCTTTACATGTCCAAGCTGAAACCTGAGTCCTGAAATGAGTTTTAATCAACATAAATGTGTAATGCAATGCGTGGCCCATAGAAACTCAGTACAGGTTAGTTTTTCCCCTTCATTTTCTTTTCTCACTTTCTTCAATTTTATGATTTTATCGGTAGGGAGCCAGGAGTAATTAATTCCACTTTGGGTTCTGCCTATTTTAAGCTTTAAAAACCTCTACATTACTGGCAGTATATATTTGTCTTGCTCTCTTCCAAAATTCTGTATGCCTTTATAATTATTGAGCACATTGTTAGCACTCAGTAATAATTTGCCTCAGCAAAGTTAGCACATGATTTAGTCTTTCTAGATTATTGGTTTTCTTAGTGACCATGTGTTCGTCATTTTTATTCCCCACATTTCCAGGTGCAGTTCAGTTCTGCAAATATTGTTGAGTGCCCATTGTGCTATTTATACTACCATGCATAGTAAAACTAATTAGCTAGAATTTGAGTGCTAGATTGGATAGAGTAGCAGAGGCTCAAGTTGTTTGAATCCTATTTCAGCTGGCTGTTGCAACCTTAAGTGAGTTTAACCTCTTTGTGTCAGTTTCCTCATTGTGAGGCACTAGGTATTGAGTAGAATACAAGCTTGACCTGGTAAGTGGGGGTAGCCAAGGTGTTCCTCAAGGCACTGGAAGCCTTATGGATGGAAGAATATTGCAACTTGGGAAATCTTTCCACCAATCTAAAAGG
>JAVSCE010020061.1:0-23123 GCA_032199065.1 Smutsia gigantea | reverse complement strand
GGTGGTGATGGTGGTGGTGGTGGTGGTGGTGATGGTGGTGATGGTGGTGGTGGTGATGGTGGTGATGATGGTGGAGATGGTGATGGTGGTGGTGGTGGTGGTGGTGGTGATGGTGGTGATGGTGGTGGTGATGGTGGTGGTGGTGGTGGTGGTGGTGGTGATGGTGGTGATGGTGATGGTGATGGTGGTGGTGGTGATGGTGGTGGTGATGGTGGTGATGGTGGTGGTGGTAGTGGTGGTGGTGGTGGTGGTGGTGATGATGGTGATGGTGGTGATGATGGTGGTTATGGTGTTGGTGGTGGTGGTGGTGGTGGTGGTGGTGATAGTGGTGCTGATGGTGATGATGGTGGTGATGGTGGTTATGGTGGTGATACTACTTGCCAGTTATTTACTTTGTGATAAGTACTGTTTTAAGCCTTTACCCTGTATTAACTCATTTAGCTCTTGAGGTAGGTGTGGCTATTATCTCATTTCACAAATGAGGAAAATGAGGCACGAAGTTAAGTAACTTGCCTGAAGTCACACAGCTAGCAAGTGAGGGATGCAGGATTTCAGCTCTACCAGTCTGGCTCCAGAGGCCCTGGCACCTGCAGGGCAATGACAGGTCTGCCCTTGTTCAAGCCCTTCAGGGTCTCCACAGCCACCTTGTGGTTTCTCCAATAGTGTCCTCCCTACATATAGATCCGTCTCTGGGTCCAAACCCCAGCTCTGTCACTGGCCTCTGTGATCACAGACTGGCAGCTTAACCTCTCTGAGCCTCAGTTTTCCTCTCTGTAAAGGGAGGATTTGCAAGTCTCCAAAGCTCCCAAGGGCCCAGGGAGCAGCCCACCCGCCCCAGGGCAGTGCTCTCGGCCATGCCCTCTGACGCTCCCCTTTGTGCCCCCAGATTCCATGTACATTGAGGACCTGGAGGCAGTCCAGAAGCTGCAGGATCTGCTACACGAGGCACTGCAAGACTATGAGCTAAGCCAGCGCCACGAGGAGCCACGGAGGACGGGCAAGCTGCTGCTGACACTGCCCCTACTGCGGCAGACAGCCGCCAAGGCCGTGCAGCATTTCTACAGCATCAAACTGCAGGGCAAGGTGCCCATGCACAAACTCTTCCTGGAGATGCTGGAGGCCAAGGTCTGATGGCCCAGCACACGGACTGACTCCCACTCGCGGACAAATGGATGGACCGATGTGGAGACCTTCACAGCCACCAGCCTCGACCTTCAAGCCCTGTATCATGGCCATGAGCAGTCCCAGAGGAAGGGGTTTCTCCCCTCCCTGCTGTGTGCAGTGTCCTGGGTGCAGCCAGGCATGGGAATGGGGATGGGAGGGCAGGGCATAGGTCTCATCTGTAACTGGCTTTCTCTTTGGCGGGATTTTCCTTCTTCATGGGCAGTGCTGAAGCCTGGTCCAGGGCCGACTCCCCTGAGCCTGGAGACCACGGAGAAGTGCCCCATCTCCCCACTAAATCACCAAGAGGCAGCACATATAGATCCTATCCCCACCCCGACCCTGTCACCTGGGTGCGAGGTGCTTAGCTCCCAGGGCTCCTGTAAACTTAGGATGGGCACCACCTGGAGGTTTTTCTTTCCCAGAGGGCAGGTGCTTCTTCCAGAGGCCCAGCCCACTCTGAGGTTCTGTGGGGTCCCTCAAGACACCCTACACCTTCCACAGTCCGGACGGCTCCCTCCTTCATCCTTTCAGCTTGGCACACATTTGACTCCCAGGGGGAGCTCACCATCAGGAGAATAGCTGCCAACGCTCACATTTTCCTGGGCTCCCCATCCTTGGGCACTCCCACTGGGCTGTCACCACTGTGCCAGGGCCTGCCTGTCCTCCCGCTCCTCCTCTCTTCCCCCAGAAGTCCCCCTGCTACTTCCTGCCCCTACATCAGAGCTCACTGGGACAGTGCGGTCAGCCAGCCCAGATAACTTCAGGGCCTGCAGCTGGCAACAGTGCTGGCTCAGCGAAGACCAGGGCAGGCAGCCTCCTGCAGAGCTCCCACTCATGCTCACTCCTCCTCTCCCCACCAGCCTTCAGGCCAGGTCCAGAGCAGGTTGCTCGTGGGGAAGGTCCAGGGCCCTGGCCCCATCTGTGGGCACCCTGGGCACTCTCATTCTAGGCTGGCAGTCCTGGGAGGATAGGGCAACATGGGGAAAGGCTCACACAATCTTTGCCAAGCCCAGAAAAGCCCAGAAGCAGTAATAGGCAGGCAGGGAACTCTGAAAACACGCAGTGCATCGGAGGTCGCCAGCTTGCCTGACCCTTCCTGGCTTCCAGGGGCAGTGGGCAACAGGACTCCCCCTCCCCTGCATTCCAAAGGGCTGCACAAACCAGTGCCACCATGGGCTTGCTCCTGCCACCCTTGGGCTAAGGAGGTGTGTGCTCCCTAGGCACACTGAGATGAGCTCTGTGGCCAGACCAGTGGCTGTGTAGGGTGACCAACCACCCCACTTTGCCCACAATGATCTTGGGTTTAGCACTGTAAGTCCTGTGTGCCAGGAAACCCCTCAGTCCTGGGCAAATGGGGTCATTTGGTCACTTGACTTCTGTGAGGGGCTGTAAAAGTCAGTTATGACCCACTCTGGGGGCAGCCTGTCTGGTGTGCATGGGTCAGCTGAGGGTAGCTTAGATGGTCTCCTGAGGATGAAAAGGCATCAAGTGTGGAAATGCCCCCTCTAGACACTGCCTTCTAAAGCAAAGATTGGAGAAACCCTACCTGGGACACTTGGGGGGAATCCACACCCAATCCACACCATTCTAATCCAACCTCCTGTCCACTGGAGAGGCAGGCAGATCCTGCCTGGCCATTACGTGTTCTAAAGGCCAGGTGCCCATTTCCAAAGCCTCACCGCCTTCCCATGGCCAGCAGCTGCTGCTGGCCCCACTCACTGCCTGTCTACCCCCAGACACCACTCCTCCTGAACTTCCATGCTGGGACTGCTGTGGTCACCCTCAGGGACAGTTGGTGAACACCTAGCCACTGTGGAGTGGCTCTCTGATGTCCTCAAGTAGAAAACATCCAGGGTTTCAAAAGACCTCACAGACCAGTGAAGTGTGCCCTGCCTCCCTTTTGCCCATGCGTAATTGGAGGCCAGAGTCATAATTGGAGGCCAAAGTCACTTGACAGTCAGTGTTAGCATTAGGTCCAGGATACTTCACCCCCAGCTCTCAGTCCCCAGTCTGGGTGGATACACAGGCTCTTCCTCAGCATTAAGGGACTGGGGCTAAAACCCAAGTCTAGCTCAACTGTCCATGCCCTGAGGTCTGATGGAGAGGCCTCACACTGAGAGAACTTGGCGTCTGCTCTGGGAGCCTCCCCTAGCTTCTCACTGTGCTGCGTGCTTGAGGAGGTGGGGCCTAGGTGGCATCTCATCTCCCAGGCACGTGGTTCTCTGCAGTGTCACTTCCTGCTCAAGCATGAGATCCAAGCTGTCAGCCACAGCAGGGCCTTGTGCAAAACTGGCATTTGCAGGCCAGCTTTTCTAGGAAGAGCATCTCTGGCTAACTGCACCAGCTGGCTTGGAGTGGGTGGGTGCTCTGGATACAGAGAAGCTTTGCCTCACTGCATCTAGTGCTTCTGCAAGTGTCTCAGCGCTGGAGCCCCTTTCTGTCTAAGAGGGAGTGGTAGTCCTGATGGCTTAGTGCCGATGAGGTGGATGCTGCTTTTACACATTATTTTACACGTGAACTCCCATGGCAACAGGAAAGGCATCGATAACAATGGGAAGCGACCAGTGGGAAAGGCCCTAGTGTGTGCTTGATAGACCCACTAGACATTCAGAAAAAAAAGTTTAGGGGCTAACTTAGTTGGAAGCCTCACCAGATTTGGGGCCTCCCTGAGAAGAGGGGGCCCTGACTTAGTGGGGGATGAAGTAAGGACAGTTTAAGACACCACTCCCCCCACCCCCCAAATGGGATGGAACTCAAATTTATCCCCAAATCTACTGTTCTGGGAAAATCTGTAAAGAGGAAATAGCCCTTCTCAGCTGTACTCTCATGATACAGGTCATTGAAATGAACCAAGAAATAAAATGTAAAAATCCAACCATGGAGAAGGTGGTATTGGCTGGGTTTTGTTTGGTCCTGTGTCCCCGCCCCTCCTAAAGCCTCCAGACTGGTTTTGTCATGTGAACCTTGGTAGCGGCCCCAGTTTTTACATACTGGAAACTTCAGCTGTCTTCTAGGCCACATCTGAAGAACCAAGTAAGAAGCTCTCACGAGCAGGGTGGGATGTTGGCTGGGAGGCCACGGCAGAGGCCATGGTTAGAGGAGCCAGAATCTGCACCCACCCCTGGGTTAGGGGCCACCCTTCCCTCCAGACTCCCCCTCTCCTTGTGCAGATGAGAGACGTGGGGGGGTGGGGTGCAGTGGCAAACTTGTGACAAGAAGACAGAGGGGCCCATGGCCACAGAACAGCACCAAAGAAAAGCACTATGTGGAAAGATTGTTTTATTTTCTAATAATGATAAAATGGCCAGGATGGCTTCTTAAGATGTATATATTTTTAAATGGCAGTCCCTCACGAGTCACCCACCTATACATATTTCCACCTCTGTATCTGTTCTCCCAGAGACCCCCTCACCCTTCCTTGTAAATCAAACTGCCTAGGATTCTGCCATTCTGGTCCCACGTATCTGGAATCTAATAAATAAGGAACGGCCTACTGGAGAGTTTCTTCACATATTATTTTTCCGGGCTTGCTGTCCACTGGACAGCACTGCCTTCAGGTCTCAGGCTGATGCTAAGAGAGGCTGTCGGGAGATGCAGCTCAGCCTCAGAGTTCTCTGGGTATTCAAGTAGGCATTTTTAAAGAGCTCAGCAACAAAACTCAGGAATGCAAGTTGAGAAGAATGATAAAAGTTTTAGAATCCCCCCTGCTACTTTTATGTTTTTTATATTAATGTAAGGCGCTCGATGATTTTCATCAATGCCAGAGAAATAGAACATCAGACATATGTGAACCAAAAACAATTCCTTGCCTTAGGAATTTGAAATGCATCTGTGTATGCATGCACATAATGCTGACTGCACAGAGAGCTCACATGTTGTACCAGGACATAGACCAGTAAGAAGCAGGGGGAAGGGCCTGAAAGAAATCAGAGAGTACTATACCAGGATAAACTTTTTTTGCAAGTAAATGATACCCTAGTTTCTACTGGCTTTGGATTTATTGTCTTGAATATATGTGAAGCCCAGAAATGGATCAAGTCAGACAGGGTTTGATCCAGAAGTTTACAAAGCCTATAGGGCTATGACTGTACTTCTCTGATTCTCTCAGTTCTGCCCTCTTCTCTTTTTGCTTTGTCCTCGAGCTAGCCTCTTTCATGGTAACAAGAAGGCTGCCAGCTTTTTATTTCATATCATAGAGAGAGAGAAAATTTCTTCTTACAACCATGGAAAATACCTGAGCTATGTTCTGAAGTCCAATGGCTTTTGCACCTATCCTTTAACATCATTGTGACCAGCCTGGGGTGGGACTGGTTCCACTCAACAATCTTGCTGCTATACAAAAAGGGTTAGGTTGGATGTCTAAGAAACAGCCAGTCAACAATGATGCCCATAGAATTCACCCACATGGACAGCTTGAGCTCTGGTCAACTTTCAATGAACAACTATATTTGTAAGTTTCCTGAAGCTCTTGGAAGATAAGATCCACACAGCAGTCTTTGAACTCAATACCTACCAAGTATCATGTGTGTAATATTATTAAGGACTTGTGAGAATGAAATTTCCCACTTTGTAGATTATTTTGGGATAATTTCCCAATTTACCTTCACTACATTTGGTACATGTGTACATGTGTGTACAGACACACACACATGCACACAAGTGCTGGTATTCACACTGCTGCCTTACCAAAAATAATTACAAAAGAGAGTCAACCATAACATCGATAATGCAATCAAAACAGAAATGTATTTTGGGCTATCTTTACTTTAGGATTTTCTGTACTACTTCTGTTTGGATAATTGCGATCCAACTATCTAATAGCTCAATTTTTCAAAGACTTAACCCTCATCCATATCTTTAACTCCCCTCATTCACTCTCCAAATATTCCTCCTTTTTGTGACCTGAGAAGTGAAAAGGGAAAACACAATCTAAGGTCATTCATTCATTCAACAAATACTTGGTGGGGGTCTGCCCTGTACCAGACACCGTGCTGGGCATGGAGACTAGATCAGTAAAGAGAACAGGCACAGTCTGTCTTCACGGAGCACACAGACTAGTGAGAGGAACAGAGAGACATTGATCACACTAAATAATCAAATAATGTAATGTGTTCTATAAGTTCTGTGATGGGAAAAAAGCAGGGGATTGGGGATTGGGAATGAGGAGGAAGGATATAATTTTAAAAGGAGTGGTCAGAGCAGCCTCAGTGAGAATGTGACACTGAACAGTAAGTTGAAGAAAGTGAAGGTCCTGTGGGTGTCTGGAGGAAAAGCTTTCTAAGCAGAGGGACCAGCATGCACAAAGGCCCTGAGCTAGGAGTTTGCCAGATGTGATCAGTGAACATCAAGTAAACAAGTGTAGTGGAAGTGGGACGGGTGAGGTGAGGGAGGAGTGGGGCAAATCACGTACAGGACATGCGGCCACAGTAATTTCATTCTACGTGCACGATTTTGAATAAAGGACCATGATCACATGTTTCAGCAGGAGCCTTTGGCTACTGTGTTGATAAAGAGCTGTAGGAGGATAAGGGTGGAAGCAGGAAGGCCAACTAGACCACTGGTGAGGCGACTGTGGCTTGGAGCAGAGTCAGAGTCAGGAGAGCAGGTGTTAAGAAGCACTTGGATCTTGCATCTATTTTGAGGCCACCAGGACTTGATGATAGGTTGCATGTGGAATGGGAGAGAAAGAAAGGAGACGTGAATAATTTCAAAGATTTTGGCCCAGCAACTGTAAGAATAGGGTTGTCATCCACTGAGGTGGAAAGACGCAGAGAAGGCAAGGCTGGGGGCCCGAAGCTCTTGGAAGATAGGATCCACACAGCAGTCTTTGAACTCAACACCTACCAAGTATCATGCATGGAATTTATTTTACATATTATAAATTGTAATATGTAATATGTGGGAGAATCAACCAGGGTAAGTTTGAGACACTGCTGAAAGTCCAGGGGAGGATGTCAAGAAGACAGCAGGCTGTGGCGTCAACCAAACAGGCGACGGGTACGGAGCTTCGCTCACTCACAGATGTAACCACTGATCCTCACCAGCTGTGAATTCCTTCTCACACCCAGCCAGCGCCCTCCACTGCTCTAGCCTCTAATGCAGTAAAGTAAAAAGTAAAATCCATCTTAGAACACAGATTTTTTTTGGAGAAGAGACTTAGTGATTTTTGTGTGTGTCGTTATTAGACAGTTGAGAGAAACGAGCCTAGACTATAACCTTGTCTTTGATTCTTAAAAACAGTGTGGGGTGCTGGGTGGGAGCACATAATTGCTTTTTCTGGACAAGTGGTTCTCAAAGGGGAGCAATTTTGCCCCCCAGGGTATATTTGGCAATGTCTGGAGACATCTTTTGCTGCCATGCTGGGGGCTCCTGGCCTCTAGTGGGGAGAGGCCAGGGATGCTGGTAGACACCCTGCAGTACACAGGACATCCCACAGCAAAGGATTGAACCAAAATGTCAGCAGTGCAGACACTGAGAAGCCCTTATTCAAACATATTCTGCACATTATCTAAATAAAAACACCCAGGCTTCCAGAGAACCGAATTTGGAGGTGTCAACTCATATAACCAAGCTCTTCCCACTGCTCGATGGCACCTCTATCTGGCCTGGTCTTGCTCTGACAGGGCAAACATCCCCAGATCTACACGGAAGTTCCTGTTCAGACTCAACCCAGATGTCCAAGGAGCATGTGCGCCAATCCTGTAGTCTCTGCAGCTGGGCCATGAGCTGGTTTCCTTTTATACATAAACTTTCCGTTTGGAGAAGCAAGGCAGCACCTGTGGCTGCGTGACAGGAGGCAGTGGGAACCCCTCTGGTGGAGCTCACTGCTCCCTGTTTGAGGGTGATAAGAACAAAGCTGACTCCACATCCTCCTCCTCCTTGTGCTGTGACTCTGGGCCATGATGGTCCCTACATTTCTGCTCCATTTGAGTTTTCTCTGATTACTTCCTTCCCTAGTCTGGGATGGGCGGGGGGAACCCTGGGCTTAGCTATTCAAACTCCAGTGTCTGATGGTCAGAAGACAGCCTTCCTTTCTCTACAGGAGAGGGCATGGGTTAGGTGTCTTATGAGACCTTATTTCCTAATTACTTTTTCCAGGAAATTGCTCCCACTTCTCCAGACAGCACTCCTTTCTCAGCCCAAATACCCAGCCCATCTGTGCAAGGGCCCCTTTGGCAGCTGTCACCATGCAAAGAGAAGGCGCTAGGGCTTCACCTGGATGCTAAAGAGTCTCTTCCTACTTCCCCTGTGGAGAAGAGCGACAACCACAGCCTCCAGTCCCTTCCTTCCACAGACAGACATGGCAAGGCCCCCACTATCAGGCTGAGAGCAAGGCTAAGCCATAACTGGCGTACAAAAGCGGGGGCCAGCTGACTGGCCCTAAAAGACGTGTGGATGACCTATCGGTTATATAGACTGCATTTGCCCTCGGGCCCCATTCTGAAGGTCCCCCATTAAATACTTATCCCAGATAAAGCCCCACTACCATATCTAATACCCAGCCAGTCACTTCCAAAGAAACAACAGTCCAGCCAACCAAGAAATAACTAAAAGTGACTCAAGAGTCTCCCCTCAGCAGCATCAATACCCCCAGTGGGCTGTTAGGTGATGAAAGCACAGCACAGCTTCATCCGAAACCTCTCTCTTCATTTCTCTCTCCCATGCAGCAGCTGCTCAAAGTCTCTCCTGTGCAGCTCCAAACTGCCCCCCGCCAGCTCCTCCTAACTTAGGCTTCTGGGACGCCCCTTCTCAGCCCTCCTCTCTGGATTCAGCTTTTGGTTATCAGCTCAGCCTTTCTAGCTTACTTCCACTTTTCTGCACAAACTAAACAAGGGCAGAAGCTGCTCCAGTAAACACAATCTCTTCTTTTGCAGAGGATGTGGGTGGGGGCAGTGGTGGAAGACTGAAATCCCCACAAACTCATGCATTATATTTGCTTCTGCTGCAAATTCCCTTCCCCCCAAAGAACTGAAACTGCCTGGAATCCCAGAGAGCTGCCCCTTACCTGCCCTGAGGCTTTGCCGGACACGTCACAGATCCGGGAACCAGGACTGCCCTTCTGGGGACCACGTCGTTTAAGTCTTCCTTCTGCAAACACTCAGAAGGGCAGAACTTTTCTGATGCAGGGTCTGCTCTCTCTCCTGATTGATTCTCTTCACCTGGGCTCACTCTTTTTACTCATTCATTCATCACCTGGCACAGGGCTAGATTTGGGAAGTATGGGGGCTGGCTCCTGGTTTAGCAGAGAAGATAGACATGGAACTAGCGGTTTCTGAGGGTATCTTAGCAGGACACTTTCAGCAACATATGGGAGGGGGTGTCAGCGGAACCAGCCCAGCCTTTAGACGGGGAAGGATTAGAAAAGGAAGCCATCCGGCAGAAGCAGAGACCTGAAGGAGTAGGGCAGCCAGGTGGGGGGAGGGCATCTCAGGAAGAGAGAGAGGGAGAGAGGAGAGAGAGGCTGCTCTGCTCCAGGCTTGCTCGAGAAACTGGAAGAAGACCATCTGATTGGCTGGTGGCGGCAGAGGGGAGGAAGAAAAGAAGAGACTGGAAGTCTGAGGGGCCAGATGGCACAGGGCTTGGTCAGCCTTGCTGAGGGCATTGCTCTATATCCCAGAACAGAGGGGAAACCCTAAGAGAGATTTAAGTAGGAGAAGGACATGGGCAGATCTGTCTCTCCCACCTAGAGACAGTGCATCAAGCTTCCTGTCCTCCGTGGACCAGCTACCTGGTGATTCAGACCAGCCTAGGTGCAGAAGTCCCTTACTGACTCTGCCCTTACTGGCAGTGTGGCTGTGGGCCAGGCACCATCCTCCCCATCTGCACAGTGGGGCTGGTCATATCCTGTAAAGATGCTAACAGGTTATGGACAACAGTGGGATGCTAGCTATATCCCTGACACTTCCCACATACCATCCTGTTCATTCCTCACAATGAATATTTGACATAGATGCTGCTGCCTTCATTTTATGGGAGACTAAAGCTCAGAAAGGTTAACCAACTTGCTTAAGATCACAGAGTCCAGATTTGAATTGAGAGCTGTATAAATTCAATTAAAGTCTCTTCTCTTAACTGCCAGGCCATATTTCAGACTAGCCATCTAAAGGGCCAGACACAGAGTAGGCACTCAGCAAGTGTCTGCTCCTTTCTTCCCACTCCTCCCACCACAAGGAACCACAGGGGTCCCAAGAGCCACCTCCAGCAACAGATGTCTGCTCCCACCCCTGCCAAGGACAGCTTGCTGCCTATCCAGGTCAGCTCACTACTATTTCCAGCTGGACAGGAAAGGAAGGACAGTGAACAATAATTTGCTGGAGGCTTCTTATGTGTCCTGCAGCTTATATGCACTGTCACAGTGGGGCCTCTGCAGGAGGTACTGCTGCCGGCTTGGTGGTTAGGTGACTTTATCCAAAGTCACGCCCCTTGGAAGAAAGAGCTGGGCTGCTGCTGCTGGTCTTCAGACCATGTCACTGGGGACAAAATTCCAGGGACTTACTACCTTATTCCTTCCCACAGGTCTTTAGAGGGAAAAAATATTCAGACTAACATTATGGACCAAGATTATGGTGACATTTTTATCATCATCTTAAATGACCCTGCGGTCAAGGCTTAGACTCATTAAGAGGAAAAGTCTCAGCTATATGATATCAGAGATCAGGGCTTAGACAGAAGGAAGCTATGGCCCCAGACAAACACAGAGGATCTTAGGGGCAGTCTTTGGCTTGCATCTTGGGACGGGGACGTGGACAGAGATGTCTGGAGCCCATATACTGTGTCCCTCAAACCATGTCTCTTAAGTGGCTGGCCCTGGCTAAGGTTACTCTCCCGAGTCACAGGTCTCCCACAGGGTGGGCGCCGGGAGTGGGTACCAACCAGTGTCAGGCACAGAAGTGGGGCCTGAGGGGCACTTGCCTGGTCCTGGCCACAGACCTACATCCTTTTTCATCCTATGGTGCATGCAAGCCCCTGCTCCACACCGGGGTCACTACCTGGTTGGGCGGGTGGGTAGGGAGCGAGCAGGAGGCCACTGGAAGAGAGGGACCTGGGATAGATGTGGTGCAAAGTGCTGGCCAAAAGGAAAGAGAATTTGACTCAGAGGAAATGTTCAGGGAAGGAGACAAAGCTCCCCCAGCTTCCCCTGGAAATTGCTTTGTTTAAAATGCAAAGTGCAGATGTGTTTAGATGACATCTCGGCATCCATCACCCTATGCAAATGCCGACCCTGGGGAAGAGGAGCCCCTGTAAGTCACTCGGATCCCCTAATCGAGTGCGTGCGGTGATGGCAGGCCAAGGGAGCAACACAGGGGCGGGTGACAGCTCACCACCCCGGAGAGGAGCTGGATAAGGGGTTGGGGGAGGGAGCCCAGCCCTAGCGGGGGCGGGTCCACATCTGTGCCCCGCGGTGGAGATGAGCTCAGCCAAGTGCGCCACCCTCCCCAGGCTGGGCGCGCTGGGATGCGCGTGCGTATGGGGCGGGGCGGGGCGGGGCGGGGCGGGGGGGGGTGGTGGCTACTGCAGGCGACGGAAGGACGGAACTCTAAACGAAGCTGCCGGGCCCAGGGACAGTGAATCAAGTTCTTCTGGGTGAGCGGGATGCGCCTGGCCTGAACATTCTGCCCTAGGGAAATGGAGAAATTGAACGCCTGGTTGGGGGTAGGGTGCGGCTCCCAGCCTCCAGCCAGCCATCTGATATCTCAGTCAATCTCCATACCGCGTCCATCCACATGGGGTTCCAGACACAGCCTGTATACCTTCAGTGACGAAAACTCACCGTCCTGGTTAGGATTTCCAGATAAAATCCAAGATGTTCAGTTAAATTTGACTTTTAGATAAGCAAGCAACAATTGCATCATTGTGGTGTAAGCATGTCCCAAATACTGCGTGGGATTATTTGTTGTTTGTCTGGAATCAAATTTAAGTGGGCATCCTGTATTTTTATTTCCTAAATCTGACAACCCTACACCCTGGATGATCCATTCCAATTTTTGCACACATCTAATCACTAAGTCATGGGCTGAGCCCACCTCACCCCCAGCCTGGTTTTCCTTCCTACCCACCCCATCCCCACCCTGGTTCTGCCTTCTGGGCCACATGCAACCATTTTGCCTCCTTTCCTTTATCTCTCACAGGTCACCCCTACCTCCCATGACCAATCAGCTTCTCATACTCCCAACTCCATCTTAGCCTTTGCCCACAGTCCTCAAGCCTGGGGAAAACTGCTCAGCCTGGATGTTAGCTCCACTACAAACATACGTTCTCCAATATTCATTCCTGTACTTGCTAAGTATTTGCTGAGTTCCTACTATGCCTGACACAGCTAGACACCGAGGAGACAGTAGAAAACAAGCAGGTGTGGTCCCTGGTCTCCTGGGCCTTACATACTGTTGAGTGAGATATTTTAAAAAGAAGCATTTAATAAAGTAATAACAAGTGTGACTGCTAGAAGGGAATAAAGTTGCTGAGATAGAGAACCATGGGATGGGGTGGGAACCCACATCAGATGGGATTATTAGAGAGGTTCTCCCTGAAAGGTAATATATAAGCCAAGATCTGAAAGACGAGAAAATACTAACTATACAAAGAGTGGGCGGCCGTATGTTCTAAATAGAGGAAATAGCATGAACAAAGGCCCTGGGGTGAGACTGTATCTCAGCAGAGGCTTTAATGTCAGACAGCTCTTTTATTTCTCAGAATATTTATTTTATATTTTAATTTTATCTTCAGTGGGTATTCCAATTTCCAGTTTTCTTAAGGTCCCAAACCAGTCCCAACATTTAGCAGGTGATGTGATAACACTAAGATGGAGTCAACACAGCTTTCTTTTATCGCCATGTTCCCTCCGTGGTCATACACCGATTTCTTCCTTCACTTTGCTCTTGAAATAAGTTGTGTTCTGACTTCCCTTCACAACCAGCCCTTCTCTTGTCTTGGCCCTACCTCACCAGGCCCGTTTGGGTCTTTGCTCCTTTAATCCTTTCCTCCCCCTTCTCCCTTCAACCTTGCCCACTCCCCTGGCTCCTCC
Organism: Smutsia gigantea; assembly: GCA_032199065.1. NCBI lineage: Eukaryota > Metazoa > Chordata > Mammalia > Pholidota > Manidae > Smutsia > Smutsia gigantea. The sequence goes on along the minus strand of JAVSCE010020061.1, from coordinate 9,937 downwards.
TCTTTCACCTTCAAACCAGCTCAAAAATGATAGCTCCTCTTCCAGCTACCTTCATCTCTGTGTTCTCAGCCTTTTTTTTTTCTGAAGATACTTGATGTTTTCATTGTTTCCTTCGCCACTCATTCTTTATCCATGCCTTCTGTCTTCTGCCATCTACCACCCAACTGCCTCTGCTCTTCCAAAGCGTATCAGCCCTGTCTTTCCAAGACTTTCCAAACCTGTGGTTCTTCTACCTCACTCTCTGCATGTGCTGTGTTTTGCTGCCGGACCTCATAGTTATTTCCTCGCTGGAATGCAAAGTCCTTGAAGTCAGGGACTTGTCTTACTTACATTTTACCACCCAAAGCCCAAGCACACACTTTGGCCATAGGAATTGCTCTCAGCAAATGTTTATGAGTTGAATTTGACTGAGGTGTCTTGTGGGCTTCGGGGAACCAATGGGGAGAAGTTTCCTCTGGGATAAATAAAAGAGGGTGCCCCTCAGTGGCAGGAGGACAGACAGAATGGGTCGGCTGGATTGGAGGTGGGGGTTGGGAGAGAGTGAGAAGGAAGGGGAAGCAGGGGAGGGTGCCAGCTTTTACAAGGGGATGATAAATGATAACAGCGCTGGGAACAAAACCAAACATCTTTCATGCTGTCAGAGCAATGAAGCCAGTACATTCCAAGACGTGGGCACCAGGCAGCGCCTTGCTCTGGGAAGAAGCATAGACTCTCTGCCCCTTCTGCTCAGAGTCAACAGCCCAATCCATCTTCCCTGGGGTGTCTTCTGAAACTAGGGAGGAGACAGGTATCCTGGGGTCAGTGAGAGGGAGTGAAGCCAACCTGAGCCAGCTGTCCTCCTCAGCGTCCCCTTCCTGGGACAGTAGTGGTCAAACGTGACCCTATTTGTTCCTTCCATGCCTGGGGTCAGCCAGGTGGTATTGGCTTCCATTTGTGTTCTGGGGCTCTTGTACCACTCTCTTTTATGGAGTACTAAAATCTTAAAGATGTTCTAGGAATAGCAAACTGAAACACACCCGCTGGGGTGATGAGAAGATCCCAGAGGCTTAGTTGTCGTGAATTTTCTTCCTTTGGCCACAGGCAGAGTGTGAAGTAGAGGAAGCCTTGTGCTGAGAGTCAGGGAACCTGCCTAGATTGGGGCCCAGCTTTGCCACGGAAGAGCCAGGGACCCCACACAAATTATTTAATCTCACTGGATCTTGATTTCCTAATCCCTAACTTGTTGATTTGAGAAAAGAACTTGGAAGTCACCGTCCAATTTTCTCATTGTTATCCCTTGGGCAATTCGGTAATGAACACCTGTGGTTTTCTCAAGCCTAACATCCCTTTCCTCTGTTTATGATACCAACACCCCACTTCTCCATTCCTCTTCCACATGGTCCTGTCATCCACGCTGTCCTCCCCCAACAAGGGTTGGGGCCAGGATCTGAGTTTGGCTAAGCAGACTCTGGGACAGGATCATATGATGGCAGCCCCCCTTAGGGGCCTGGTGTGGTCCACCTACCCAGCTGGCCAAGTTCCTGCCCTTCCTGAGGTCAGATTATCCATCTCATCTTAGTTCTGCAAACTCTCTAATGCTGCTCTGATAAAACCCCTTTTCTCCAGGGCCAATGTCTGGGGCTTGCAATCAATGACTTTAATGATGTATTGTTAAAATCCTGAATCCAGGATCAGAGTGACTATAGAAGATGCAGGTCAACTTACCGATGACATTGCCTCCCAACTAGGGAGGCTTTAATAGGGAAGCTAGGAGTGACCTTGCTGAGATTCACTGCCTGCTTCCTGAAGGCTAAAGTCATTGTCCAGTAATAGGGATCCCTTCAAGAATTCCAAGAGAACTCCGAGGCTCCCTGAGAGCATGCCATATACATCAATGACTCCTGGCTCTTCACACCCAGCAAATTCCTCCGCGCCCCTGCCCCGACATGGGTGTGCTTATACCTGGGTGATGCTTCCCGACTCAGCCTGTGAAGTCGGGTAAGTCAGCAGTTCACAGAACCTCAGGAACTGCCTTTGACCCGCACGGTCCAATAGCACTGAACAGATCAGCAGGAAGTAGCAATTGGGTGCCCTCCATGCTTAGAAAGCAGCCTTCCCACAGGAAGCCCTTAACAAGTGTATTACTGAATGTCTGAATCCTGAGGTAGCTACAACGAAAAGAACTTGAGAAAGAGCAGAGGTCGGGAGCTTCTTCTTTGCCAAAAGGATTTGAGTATAAAAATGTTGAAGAGAGACCATCTGGCCGTCTTAGAGAGCAGGGCTGAAAAGGAGCACAGTTTTGGACTTACCTGGGCCCTTCCTTCAAGGACATTGTTCTCAAGTTACGGTTTCAAGATGTATTCTGGTGGCTCTTGGACATTTTAAGATTTTTATTTTAAAACTTTGTTCTGCTTTATTTTATTTCAGTGTGTGTTAGACAAAATTTTACTAACATATCCAACTATAGGATTTATAGATACTTTGCTTAGGAAGAAGTAAAATAGGTACAGAAAGCTTAAAAAAAGTTGGCTCAAGTAAAGACATTAAGTAAATAACAACATCAGCGGGTTATGAATTTGGCGAACGTGGTGAAGATGGAGCTGGAATGCATGAAGTTGGATAGCTCTTGTATAAGAAAAGTCTGGAATCCCCCTTGCCCATGCTGCCCCACCTCCAGCCAGCCCTGTTGCTTCTTAGCAAGGCTGGTGAAGAGCCTCTCTTGAGATTGTGAGCTCCTGCAGGCATGGCTGGGTTTTGTTCACTTTGAATCTTCTGGGTCTAATGCACAACCAGCAAGTAGGAGGTACTGAATAATAGTTTTGTGCCCCGCCTTGTTCTAGAAAATAATTAAAGTATTCAACACAGAGCAGACGTTCACAGAGAACAAAGCATGACACAAATTCTAGCCTTTCTTTCACAACATGTGTACCCTGTTTCACTGTGCAAACCAACCCTGTCCGTAAGATAGGCAGCTTAAAACCACCCCTTTCTGTCTACTGTCATTCACTCCCATTGCTACTGCTTGGATCAGGCCACGAATATCTCTCACTCAATAATTACTGTCTGCCACCATCTCCTAACCGTTCTCCCTGCCTCCAGTCTTGTTCCATCTAAGTGATTTTTTTTCCCTCCCAATGGGTTGTTTCCAAAATGCAGCTCAAACCCCTGCTGGCTTCTTGCGGCTCATGGGATGAAATCCACAGTCTTTAGAATAGCAAACAAGGCCTTTTGTGACCCGGCCTCTGCCTACCTCTCCAATATCATCTCTTACCAGCTGTATACCATACGTTATATGCCAGCCATATTTTATTCTTCCCTGAAAGTATCTTTTTTCTGGGCCTTGGCACATACCATTTCTCTGCTTGAAATGCCCTTCCCTTTCTTTTTCTGCCTCACTCCTTCTTGGTCCTCAGGATCCAATCAACATCATTTCCTCCAAGAAACCAGCCTAGACTTCTCAGTGCAGGTTTTATGTTTCCACAGCACTTGAATTTAATTATCATAGCACTTACAATGAAGGGTCCCAATTATTTGTTTGTCTACCTTCCACACACATCCTTAAGGTCTCTGAAGGCAGGGCCATACTTATTAACCTTTGTATTCCTAGAACGCAGCCCAGTGATGGACTGAGAATAGGTCCTCTGCAAATATTTGACATTTAGTAGCTGATGGCCCAGGACTGGGGAAGTCTATGACAAATGGGCTTGAGACCATGGACCTCTTCAACTCATTAGTGATGTTCTCCATCTAATTTCTTACATGCTTGGCACACAGTAGGATTGCACTCCCTGGCCCCTGGTGGTTGGGTGGGGACCATGTGATCATTCTGGTCAAGGGGTTATCAGCAGAATTTACAAATATCATTTTCAGGCTGAAGCATTTAATTGCCAGAGTTCTCTTTCCCTCTGCTTTGACAACATGCAATAATCCAGATGGTAGCTCATCCATCATTCAGGGGCCTGGAATGACAATACTGAGTAGAGCCCCCACCTCTGTGAATAACATGTAGGTTAAATGAGAATAAGACTTTGTTATAGTAAACTTCTGATTTTTTTTTTAAACCAGCATAACCTAGTCTGTCCCAGCTGGCACACCCATGCAGCCCATAGGGCTTGAAAGGCTGAATCCAAACTATATCTATCCTTCTAACCTTCTATCCTCAGTCTGGTTCAGTTCACTGCCTATGTTGACCTCAGTCTGGACATCTCCCTGCCCCTGCCCCTCCACCTGCCCAAACAAGAAGAAAGGAAGGAATAAAGGAAAAGAAGAAGGAAGGAAGAGAGGGAAGGAGGAAGGGAAGCCATTATACCAGTAACCAGGAATCCAGCTGGGCAACAACTAGGAAGGCATGACCTCAAGAACTGTGAAGTCCGTGATGAGCTCACTGCCATGAAGGTAGACCAGCACTCCCCCAGACAGCAGAGGGAAGGCTGGGTAGTTCTATGCTGCCAGCTATTTAGGGATCCTTAATACCCACAGAACATTTACCCACTAAATCTGACTCTTGCACTATTCCTAAATCATATGTGTCCTGAGATACCCTTTACAGGTAGGTATACACACCAGATGGGGAAGGGGTCACAACTCACACAATATGACACCTGCGCCACTTACCAGCTTGCCTTCCCCGGCAAGAGTCCATACCGCTCGCAGCTCACAGAATGTCCCTCTGCTAGTCCCCACCCCTCACCTGCCACCTGTCCTATACATTGAGTAAACATGAGTCCCCAGATACCAATCAACAGATCTTATCAACTACACATGTCAGGAGTTATGTTTGGATACCAGCTACCCAGGCTGCATCTTGTTCTAGCCTCTGATCCCTGGGGTCCTGATGTGGGATCTTTGTACGTCTCTGCCAGGTGGGCACATACACCACATAAAACTGTGTATGTTCCAGGCCTTCTCTCATGCCCATTACTCTTCATTAAGCCTAATAAGAATGCCACTGAATAATCATATTATTCTCATGCGCCATGTAATGATTAAGAATAATGGTGATTTCCACTTCTCTTCTCCACACTCCCCCTACCTCCCTTTTCTCTCCTTTCAAAGGAAAACCACATGTTTGCTTTTTTATGTTTTGCTTGACTCTGTACCTTCCACTGGGGACTGGGAAGATGTTGGTTGGGTAATGATTATCCCATTCTGGCCTTTTTGTCACTGTATTCTCAGTGCCAGTTACAGAACATGGCTTCAGTGTTGCCAGTGAGGATGCAGACAGGACAGAAAGGAGGGGAGTAACCTTGATGGGGTGTACACATTGGGGGGTGCACTCCTGGACATTTGCTCACTTAGTTTTCACAGCCACTTTGTAGGGTAAATGGTCATAACTATCATGGAAGGACTGTGCAAGCTAGAGAGCATGGGACCTGCAAAGTCAAAGTGGGTATGAGAGGGCAAAGCTGAAGAGAGAAGAGGGAGAAGGAGAATGGACTAGGCTGCTCTTCCCAGAACCTTGCCATGGCATCACACAGGATATCACCACATGTAGAAAGCACTTCCTGCCCAAAGCCTGATCACTTATTTGTACAGACTTACTCAGATTTGCTGGATGGAAGTAGTAAACTTCCAAGGTCTGGGAGTTTGAACTTTCCTCTCCTCAAATACGTAGTTTCCTGTCTTCAAAATATCTGTCCTGAATCCAGCCTTGAAATAAAAGGATACTGCAAAGTCCACTGTCAATCTAAGACACATTTCTTTGGTGTAGGGTAAAGGGCATGAACTGTGGAATCAGAAGCGTCAGGGCAAGTTTCTTAGCCTGAGTTCACTTTTCCCATATAAAAAATGGAAATTATTTTATATATAGGAAATGGGAATGCTTACCTCATAAGACTGTGACAGTTCATACATAGTGCCTAGCACATAGTAGGCACTTAATAAAATATTAATTGGAGGTACCCAGTCTTTAATCATATGAAAATGTATTACTTAACTTTAGATCTTAAAAGATAGTTTCACTGGGAATAGATTTTAGATTGATGTATTGAAGATGATATCGTCACTGTCTTCCATCTTCCATTATTGATATCAATAAGTGAGTCATCACCCAATTTCTGTTCTTTTGTAAGCAATCTGTCTTTTCTCTATGGCTGTTCTAAAAAATCTCATTTTCTTTGATGTTTTCTATTTTACCATGATGTATTTGGTATGTATTTCTTTTATTATACTGAGAACTGGTTAGACATCCAGGATATGAGGATTGATGTCTTTCAATAACTCTGGGGAATCCTCAGGCATTATCTCTTCAAATTTGTTTGTTCTCCATTCCCCTTCTCTCTTTTTGGGTCTCCAGTTAGTCCTCTCTTAAACCTTCTCACCCTACCTCCATGCCTCTTTGACATCTCTTTCATATTTTCCATGTCTTTGTCTCTGAGCTAAATTCTAAAATGTTTATATCTATCTTTCATATTATTAGTATTTTTGTGTTCAGTTGTGTCAAATCTTCTGTTTAATCCTTCTATTGAGACTTTAATAATTATAAAGTTGCATTTCTACAGGTTGCATTTTTAAAATTTCCATCTATTTAAGTTGTTTTTTATATGCTCAAATTCCTTGGACTTAGTTTAAAAGTTTTATTTCTTTAGATATATTTGTGTGGTAGGCAGACTAATGGCCTGTCAAGGATGTCCATGTCCTAAATCCCTGGAGCCTGGAATCTGTTGGGTTACCTGACAAAGGAGAATTGAGATAGAGCATGTTTGTGGGAGGTCTATTTCTGTTTTTTTTAATTCTGTTCTGTTGATCTATGCATTTATCCCTCTGCTAATTCCACACAGTTTTAATCACCATAGAATTGGTGCTAATTCTTTAAACATTTGATAAAATTCTCCAGTGAAATAATCTGAGCCTGCAGATATCTATTTTTGGAGGTTTTAAATTACAAATTAAATTTCCTCAAAAGCTATAGGGCTATTGAAATTATCTGCTTAACACTGGGTGAGTTGTGGTAGTTTGTGTTTTTTGAGGAATGGGTTCATTTCATCTAAGTTATCAAATACATATGTGTAAAGTTTGTCATACTCATTTCTTTTGATAGCTGCAGCATCTATATTGATAACCCTTGTTTCATTCTTGATACTGGCAATTTTCATTTTCTCTCTTTTTTCTTTGTCCCTCTTACTAAAGGTTTGTCAATTTTATTAATAAAACTTGATCTTTTTTTTCTGTTTTCAGTTCACTGATTTCTGTTCTTATCTTTCTTATTTCCTTCCTTCTGCTTGCTTTGGGTTTATTTTGGTCTTATTTTTCTAGGACCTTGAGGTGGAGCTTAGATTATTGATTTGACTTTTCCTTATTTCTAATATAAACTTTTAGTGCTATAAATTTCCCTCCCAGCATGGCTTTAGCTATAAAATCACAAATTTTAATATGTTTCATTTTAGTTCAGTTCAAGTAATTTTTTAGATTTCCCCTGAAACTTTCCTCTTTGACCCATGGACTATGTAGAAGCATGTTGTTTCATTTCCAAATAGTTGGATTTCCCCATGTTTCTGTTATAGATTTATAGTTTGAATTCCAATTTTTGTCAGATAACATACTCTGAATGATTCCAATTCTTTTCAATTATGAGATTGTTTTATGGCCCTGGATATGATCTGTTTTGGTGTATGTTCTTTGGGCACTTGAAAAAAATGTATATTCTGCCTTGTGGAGTGGAATGTTCTATGAGTGTTGATTCAATTATGTTGTTTTATGGTGTTGCTTTCTGTTTTATTGTTTAGTTGTTGTATCAGTTGTTGAGAGGTGAGTATTGAAGTCTCCAAGAAAAATTATGAATTTCCCTATTCCTCCTTTTAGTTTCATCAGCTTTTCATTTACATATCTTGCAGCTCTGTTGTTTGGTACAAACACCTTTATTATTGCCATGTCTTCATGGTGGATTGATCCTTTTGTCATTATGTATCACCATCTCTTTCTGCCTGGTGATTTTCTTTGCTCTGAAATCGGACTTATCTGATAATATAAACACTTCTGTTTTCTTCAGATTAGGATTTGTAAAATTTATCTTTTCTACCTGTTTACTTTCAACCTTTCTATATTGTTATATATTAAATGCATTTCTTATAGATGATACATAGTTGGTGTTACGGAATGAATGTTTGTGTCCCGTAAAATACATATGTTAAAATCCTAGTCCCAATGTAATGGAATTTGGAAGTGGGGCTTTTGGTAAGTAATTAGATCATGAAGATGAGGCCCTCATAAATGGGGTTAGTGCTCTTAAAGAAGAGGTTAGAGAGCTAGCTAGCTCTGTTTTCACAATGTAGGGATATAAGAAATAAACTGTCTACAGCTCAGAAGAGTGTCCTCACCAGAACCTGATCTTGCTGGCAGTCTGATCTTGGACTTCCAGCCTCCAGAACTGTGAGAAATAAATTTCTGTTGTTTAAGCCACCCAGTTTATGGTATTTTGTTCAACTAGTCTGAGTTTACTAAGGCAGTTCAGTCATTTTTTAAATCTACTCTCTGTCTTTTAAGTGGTGCTTTGGGCCATTTACATGTAATGGTATTGTAGATATGTTAGAGCTTAATTGTTTTTTCTATTTGTTTTTTCTGTGTTTTGCTTCTCTGCTCTCTTTTTCTTGTCTTCTGGGTTACCTGAACATTTTTTAGAACTTAACTTTTACTCATCTATAGTTTTTTTGAGTGTATGTCTTTGTATAGTTTTGCTAGTGGTTGCTCTAGGTATTATATTCTATATACATAACACAATCTACTGGTACCATCATTTTATCAGTTCAAATGAATTGTAGAAACTTTACCTCCCTTTCTATTCATGTACCCTCCTCTATTTATCATATAAGTGTCCTCAATATTTCTTCTACAAACATTTAGAGCCACATCAGACACTGCTGTAATTTTTGCTTCAACTGTCAACTTAATCAGAAAACCTAAGAGGAGAAGGAAAGTCTATTGTATTTACCCATATATATTTTTTTGTTTTTGTTTTTTTAATATAATTTATTTTATTATCATTAATTTACAATTACATGTGCAATATTACGATTATTAAACTACCCCTTCATCAGGACCCCCCCACCAACCCCATTACAGTCACAGTCCATCAGCGTAGTGAGAGGCTATAGAATCACTACTTGTCTTCTCTGAGTTGTACTGACCTCCCCGTGCCCCCCCAACATTACATCTGCTAATCGTAATGCCCCTTTTTCCCTCTTATCCCTCCCTTCCCTCCCATTTTCCCCAGTCCCTTTCCCTTTGGTAACTATTAGTCCATTCTTGGGTTCTGTGAGTCTGCTGCTGTTTGGTTCCTTCAGTATTTTTTCTTTGTTCTTATACTCCACATATGAGTGAAATCATTTGATACTTGTCTTTTTCGGCTTGGCTTATTTCACTGAGCATAATACCCTCTAGCTCCATCCATGTTGTTGCAAATGGTAGGATTTGTTTTTCTTCTTATGGCTGAATAATATTCCATTGTGTATATGTACCACCTCTTCTTTATCCATTCATCTACTGATGGACACTTAGGTTGCTTCCATTTCTTGGCTATTGTAAATAGTGCTCAATAAACATAGGGGTGCATCTGTCCTTTTCAAATTGGGCTGCTTTCTGCATTCTTTTTTTATATATAATTTATTTTATTATCATTAATTTACAATTACATGTGCAATATCACTATTATTAAACTACCCCTTCATCAGGTCCCCCCCACCAACCCCATTACACTCACTGTCCATCAGCGTAGTGAGATGCTATAGAATCACTACTTGTCTTCTCTGAGTTGTACTGCCCTCCCGTGCCCCCCCAACATTATATCTGCTAATCGTAATGCCCCTTTTTCCCTCTTATCCCTCCCTTCCCGCCCATTTTCCCCAGTCCCTTTCCCTTTGGTAACTATTAGTCCGTTCTTGGGTTCTGTGAGTCTGCTGCTGTTTTGTTCCTTCAGTTTTTTTCTTTGTTCTTATACTCCCACATATGAGTGAAATCATTTGAT
>JAVSCE010020060.1:0-26083 GCA_032199065.1 Smutsia gigantea | reverse complement strand
GGTGCAAGGATGGTACAACATTCGAAAATCCATCAACATCATCCATCACGTCAACAAAAAGAATAACAAAAACCACATGATCATCTCCATAGATGCTGAAAAGCATTTGACAAAATTCAGCATCCATTCCTGATTAAAACTCTCAACAAAATGGGTATTGAGGGCAAGTACCTCAACATCATAAAGGCTATATATGACAAACCTACAGCTAACATCATACTTAACGGCGAGACGCTGAAAGCTTTTCATCTAAGATCGGGAACAAGACAAGGATGCCCACTCTCTCCACTGTTATTCAACATAGTACTGGAGGTCCTAGCCACAGCAATCAGACAAAAACAAAGACATACAAGGCATCCAGATTGGTAAAGAAGAAGTCAAATTGTCACTATTTGCAGATGACATGATACTGTACATAAAAAACCCTAAAGACTCCATTCCAAAACTATTAGAACTAATATCTGAATTCAGCAAAGTTGCAGGATACAAAATTAACACACAAATCTGTTGCCTTCCTATACACTAATGATGAACTAACAGAAAGAGAAATCAGAAAAACAATTCCATTCACAATTGCATCAAAAAGAATAAAATACCTAGGAATAAACCTAACGAAGGAAGTGAAAGACCTGTACCCTGGAAACTACAAGACACTCCTAAGAGAAATTAAAGAGGACACTAACAAATGGAAATGCATCCCATGCTCTTGGCTAGGAAGAATAAATATTGTCAAAATGGCTATACTACCTAAAGCAATCTACAGATTCAATGCAATCCCTATCAAACTACCAACAGCTTTCTTCAATGAACTGGAACAAATAATTCTAAAATTCATATGGAACCACAAAAGACCCCGAATAGCCAAAGCAATCCTGAGAAGGAGGAATAAAACAGGGGGAATTACACTCCCTGACTTCAAGCTCTACTACAAAGCCACAGTAATCAAGACAATTTGGTATTGGCACAAAAACAGACCCACAGACCAGTGGAACAGAATAGAAAATCCAAACATTAACCCAAACATATACAGTCAATTAATATTTGATAAAAGTGCCTTGGATATACAATGGGAGATGACAGCCTCTTCAGCAGCTGGTGTTGGAAAAACTGGACAGCTACATGTAAGAGAATGAAACTGGACTACTGTCTAGCCCCATACACAAAGGTAAACTCAAGGTGGATCAAAGACTGAATGTAAGTCATGAAACCATAAAACTCTTAGAAAAAAACATAGGCAAAAATCTCTTGGACATAAACATGAGCAACTTCTTCATGAACATATCTCCCCGGGCAAGGGAAACAAAAGCAAAAATGAACAAGTGGGACTATATCAAGCTGAAAAGCTTCTGTACAGCAAAGGACACCATCAGTAGAACAAAAAGACATCCTACAGTATGGGAGAATATATTCATAAAAACGTATCTGATAAAGGGTTGACATCCAAAATATATAAAGAACTCATGCACCTTAACAAACAGAAAGCAAATAATCCAATTAAGAAATGGGCAGAGGACATGAATAGACACTTCTCCAAAGAAGAAATTCAGATGGCCAACAGGCACATGAAAAGATGCTCCACATCGCTAATCATCAGAGAAATGCAGATTAAAACCACAATGAGATATCACCTCACACCAGTGAGGATGGCCAACATCCAAAACACAAACAACAACAAATGTTGGCGAGGATGTGGAGAAAAGGGAACCCTCCTACACTGCTGGTGGGACTGCAAATTAGTTCAACCATTGTGGAAAGCAGTATGGAGGTTCCTCAAAAAACTCAAAATAGAAATACCATTTGACCCAGGAATTCCACTCCTAGGAATTTACCCTAAGAATGCAGCAGCCCAATTTGAAAAGGACAGATGCACCCCTATGTTTATTGCAGCACTATTTACAATAGCCAAGAAATGGAAGCAACCTAAGTGTCCATCAGTAGATGAATGGATAAAGAAGATGTGGTACATATACACAATGGAATATTATTCAGCCATAAGAAGAAAACAAATCCTACCATTTGCAACAACATGGATGGAGCTAGAGGGTATTATGCTCAGTGAAATAAGCCAAGCCGAAAAAGACAAGTATCAAATGATTTCACTCATATGTGGAGTATAAGAACAAAGAAAAAATACTGAAGGAACAAAACAGCAGCAGACTCACAGAACCCAAGAACGGACTAATAGTTACCAAAGGGAAAGGGACTGGGGAAAATGGGCGGGAAGGGAGGGATAAGAGGGAAAAAGGGGCATTACGATTAGCAGATGTAATGTTGGGGGGGCACGGGGAGGGCAGTACAACTCAGAGAAGACAAGTAGTGATTCTATAGCATCTCACTACGCTGATGGACAGTGACTGTAATGGGGTTGGTGGGGGGGACCTGATGAAGGGGTAGTTTAATAATCGTAATATTGCACATGTAATTGTAAATTAATGATAATAAAATAAATTATATTTAAAAAAATATAAAAAAAATAAATACAAACAACAACAACAACAACAAAAAAACCACAATGAGATATCACCTCACACCAGTGAGCATGGCCAACATCCAAAACACAACAACAAATGTTGGTGAGGATGTGGAGAAAAGGGAACCCTCCTATACTGCTGGTGGGACTGCAAATTAGTTCAACCATTGTGGAAAGCAGTATGGAGGTTCCTCAAAAAACTCAAAATAGAAATACCATTTGACCCAGGAATTCCACTCCTAGGAATTTACCCTACGAATGCAGCAGCCCAATTTGAAAAAGACAGATGCACCCCTATGTTTATTGCAGCACTATTTACAATAGCCAAGAAATGGAAGCAACCTAAGTGTCCATCAGTAGATGAATGGATAAAGAAGATGTGGTACATATACACAATGGAATATTATTCAGCCATAAGAAGAAAACAAATCCTACCATTTGCAACAACATGGATGGAGCTAGAGGGTATTATGCTCAGTGAAATAAGCCAAGCCGAAAAAGACAAGTATCAAATGATTTCACTCATATGTGGAGTATAAGAACAAAGAAAAAATAGTGAAGGAACAAAACAGCAGCAGACTCACAGAACCCAAGAACGGACTAATAGTTACCAAAGGGAAAGGGACTGGGGAAAATGGGTGGGAAGGGAGGGATAAGAGGGAAAAAGGGGCATTACAATTAGCAGATGTAATATTGGGGGGGCACGGGGAGGGCTGTACAACTCAGAGAAGACAAGTAGTGACTCTATAGCATCTCACTACGCTGATGGACAGTGACTGTAATGGGTTGGTGGGGGGGACCTGATGAAGGGGTAGTTTAATAACCATAATATTGCACATGTAATTGTAGATTAATGATAATAAAATAAATTATATATTTTTAAAAAGCATTGTTTGGTTTCCAAAAAAATAGAAGCCCACACACACAAAAAAAGAATCACTCTATGAACCAGCAATTCCACTGGCTATATACCCAAAAGAACTTAAAGCAGGATCTTGAAGAGATATTTGCACACCCATCTTCATTGCACATTATTTGCAATAGTCAACAGGTGGAAGCAACCCAAATGTCCATCAACAAGTGAATGGGTAAAATATGTGGTACTTATGCATATAATAGAATATATGTAGCCTTGAAAAAAGAAGGAATTCTGTCACATGCTACAACATGAGTGAACCTCAAAATATTATTCTAGATGAAATAAGCCAGGCAAAAAAGGACAAACATTTTGTGATTCCACTCATATGTAGTATCTACAACAGTCAAAATCATAGAAACAGAAAGTAGAAACATAAGAGCTGGATGGAGTAGGAAGGAGGAATTAGTGTTTAATGAGTATAGAGCTTCAGTTTAGCAAGAAGAAAAAATTCTAGAGATCTGTTGCACAAGAATATAAATATATTTAACACTACTGAAGTGTACACTTGAAAATGGTTAAGGTGGTAACTTTAATGTTATATTTTTACCACAGTGACAAATTTTAGAAGGCTTTAATCTGGAATTACCCATCCTTGCTGATGACTTCCTTTATTTTTGGTCCTTTTTCTCTTGGAATTTAACATTTTTCTTCCATGTGATACAGTCTCTATCATTTTGTGCTCTCAGTGTCATGCACAGCAGTCCATAGACAAGCCTAATCACCCAACTCCAGGCCATCTGGGCTTCCTGGGCCCCTGACTCCTTGAGTGGAGGGACGGGTACTCCCTGCAGTTCCCTCCCTTCTCCCGCTCTAGCATCTTCTGCAATGCCCACCATAAAGGTGATAGTGCTCTGGACTCAGGCCCCTCCAGCCCCTGCTCTTTTTTTTTCTCCACTATCCCTTAACATAGTTTCAAGTGCTTGTTCCCTATCTGCCTCCAAATCTGTCTCTTTTAATACCACACCCATTTCCAGATGTTTTCTAGTCTTTACCCAGATAGATGCTCTGCATATCCCAGACAACAGCTCCCCTGCTAAACTTATTATATGCACCTCAGAACGATTCTTTTTTTTCTCATCAAGACTTCCTACTCTTTCACCATCCACATCAAATCACTCATCACAAACCTTATTAATTCTACCTCCCAAGAATCTCTGGGTGCTTTCTCTTCAATTTCACTGTTATCATGTGGGCTATTGTAACTAAAATTGTTGAATCCATTGAGTGACAATTATTAAAATCTTAGTAAATAGTAACTATGTATTTTCTTCCCTTCTTCTGTTTCTCTCCCTCCTTCTTCTTTCTCTTCCCATTCAATCGATTGTCCATGCTGCCACCACAACTATCTTCCTGAGCAGCAGATTTGGTTGCTGCTCCGCCACTTCAAAATCTTTGGAGGATCCCTATGGTCTCTAAGAAAAAGTCCAATATTAACGTGGCATACAAGTCCCTCCTCCATATGGCCTGTCCACTTTTTTCACCACATGATAGTGGAAATATCTGGTGCTAATGAACAAAGCAAGCTGTAGAGTCTGCCCAAACCCTAAATTTGACTTAGTCTCAGTATCTGTATGAATGTCATCTTATCTGTGGAGCTTTCTCACTCTCCCACAACTTGATTCTCTCCATCAAGTTTCCCATAGCTCTTGATTCATGCACTACTTAATCATTCTTGAGTTACTGCCCATGAATGACATGTTATCTCACTATGAAGCCCAGGATAGAGCAGGCTGAAAGTGATTTAAAATTTTTTTTGAAGAAAAACAGTGAGTATACAGGTATAAGTACTTGAAAATTTTTAATAGAACATGAAAAATTACTAAAATTCAAAGGTTTGTGGGGAAAACTTAGGGAAGAATGTGAAATGTGATAAAGTTTTACTTTTTAATTATGTGAAGAGCTCATAGGAAATTTGAGAAGGAGTCTAAATGCCTATAGGGACTATTAGTAAATTGTGATGCATCCATATAATGACACACTATGTGACATGAAAAAGACTAACGTAGATTAACAGGTATTAGCATAGATGTCCATGATATATTAAAGTGTGAAAATATGAAATGAGATCCATTTTTTAAAAATTATTTTTTATTCAGATACATACAATAAAATGCACAAATCTGAGTGTCCAGCTTGATGAATTTTGATATGTGTACACAATTATGTAACCATTATCAAGAACATGATATCAAACTTCTCATTAAAATTTTCCCCTTCACCTACCTTAACCATTCCCTCACTCCCCCTCCCTATGGCAACCACCAGTCTGTTTCTGTATCTATGAGTATTCTGTTTTGTTTGTTCATTTGCTTTGTTTCTTAGATTCCACATATAAGTGAAATAAAATGGTATTTGTCCTTCTGTGTCTCATTTCATTTACCATACTACCCTGTAGGTCCATCCATATTGTCACAAATGGCAAGACATCATTCATTTTTACGGCTAATAGTCCATTGTGTATATGTCCCACATTTTCTTTATCTATTCTTCTATAAATGAACAGTTAGGTTGCTACCATATTTTGGCTATTGGAAATAATTGGCTATAAATGTAGGAGTGCATTTATCTTTTCAAATTAGCAATTTTGATTTCTTTTTTTTTTTTTGGTATCATTAATGTACAGTTACATGAACAACATTATGCTTACTAGACCTCCCCTTTATCAAATCCCCACCACATACCCCATTACAGTCACTGTCCATCAGCATAGTAAGATGCTATAGAATCACTACTTCTCTGTGTTACACTGCCTTCCCCATGCCCCACCACTACATTATGTGTGCTAATCATAATGTCCCTTTTTCCCCTTATCCCTCCCTTCTCACCCATCCTCCCCAGTCCCTTTCCCTTTGGTAACTCTTAGTCCATTCTTGGGTTCTGTGAGTCTGCTGCTGTTTTGTTCCTTCAGTTTTTTCTTCGTTCTTATACTCCACAGACGAGTGAAATCATTTGACACTTGTCTTTCTCCACGTGGCTTACTTCACTGAGCATAATATCCTCCAGCTCCATACATGTTGTTGCAAATGGTAGGATTTGTTTTCTTCTTATGGCTGAATAATATTCCATTGTGTATATGTACCACATCTTCTTTATTCATTCATCTACTAATGGACACTTAGGTTGCTTCCATTTCTTCACTATTGTAAATAGTGCTGCGATAAACATAGGGGTGCATATGTCTTTTTTCAAATTGGGATGCTGCATTCTTAGGGTAAATTCCTAGGAGTGGAATTCCTGGGTCAAATGGTATTTCTATTTTAAGTTTTTTGAGGAATCTCTATACTGCTTTCCACAATGGTTGAGCTAATTTACATTCCCACCAGCAGTGTAGGAGGGTTCCCTTTCTGCACATCCTCACCAACATTTGTTGTTGTTTGTCTTTTGGATGTTGGCCATCCTAACTGGTGTTTAATCTGCATTTCTCTGATGATTAGCGATGTGGAGCATTTTTCATGTGTCTGTTGGCATTCTGAATTTCTTCTTTGGAGAAGTGTCTATTCATGTTCTCTGCCCATTTCTTAATTGGATTATTTGCTTTTTGTTTGTTGAGGTGCATGAGCTTTTTACATATTTGGATGTCAACCCCTTATCGGATATGTCATTTATGAATATATTCTCCCACACTGTAGGATGTCTTTTTGTTCTACTGATGGCATCCTTTGCTGTACAGAAGCTTTTCAGCTTGATATAGTCCCACTTGTTCATTTTTGCTTTTGTTTCCCTTGCCTGGGGAGATATGTTCATGAAGAAGTCGCTCATGTTTATGTCCAAGAGATTTTTCCCTATGTTTTTTTCTAAGAGTTTTATGGTTTCATGACTTACATTCAGGTCTTTGATCCATTTTGAGTTTACTTTTGTGTATGGGGTTAGACAGTAGTCCAGTTTCATTCTCTTACATGTAGCTGTCCAGTTTTGCCAACACCACCTGCTGAAGAGGTTGTCATCTCCCCATTGTATATCCAAGGCTCTTTTATCATATATTAATTAACCATATATGTTTGGGTTAATGTCTGGATTTTCTATTCTGTTCCATTGGTCTGTAGGTCTGTTCTTGTGCCAATACCAAATTGTCTTGATTACTGTAGCTTTGTAGTAGAGCTTGAAGTCTGGGAGCATAATTCCCCCTGTTTTATTCTTCCTTCTCAGGATTGCTTTGGCTATTTGGGGTTTTTTGTGGTTCCATATGAATTTTAGAACTATTTGTTCCAGTTCATTGAAGAATGCTGTTGGTATTTTGATAGAGATTGCATTGAATCTGTAGATTGCTTTAGGTAGTATAGCCATTTTGGCAATATTTAATCTTCCTAGCCAAGAGCATGGGATGAATTTCCATTTGTTAGTGTCCTCTTTAGTTTCTCTTAGGAGTGTCTTATAGTTTTCAGGGTATAGGTCTTTCACTTCCTTCGTTAGGTTTATTCCTAGGTATTTTATTCTTTTTCATTCAATTGTGAATGGAATTGTTTTCCTGATTTCTCTTTCTGTTAGTTCATCGTTAGTGTATAGGAAAGCAACAGATTTCTGTGTGTTAATTTTGTATCCCACAACTTTGCTAAATTCAGATATTAGTTCTAGTAGTTTTGGAGTGGAGTCTTTACAGTTTTTTATGTACAATATCATGTCATCTGCAAATAGTGACAATTTGACTTCTTCCTTGCCAATCTGGATGCCTTTTATTTCTTTGTTTTGTCTGATTGCTGTGGCTAGGACCTCCAGTTCTATGTTGTATAACAGTGGGGAGAGTGGGCATCTCTGTCTTGTTCCCGATCTTAGATGAAAAGCTTTCAGCTTCTCATTGTTAGGTATGATGTTGGCTGTGGGTTTGTCATATATGGCCTTTATTATGTTGAGGTACCTGCCCTCTATACCCATTTTCTTGAGAGTTTTTATCATGAATGGATGTTGAATTTTGTCAAATGCTTTTTCAGCATCTATGGAGATGATCATGTGGTTTTTGTTCATTTTTTTGTTGATGTGGATGATGTTGATGGATTTTCGAATATTGTACCATCCTTGCATCCCTGGGATGAATCCCACTTGATCATGGTGTATGATCTTCTTGATGTATTTTTGAATTCGGTTTGCCAATATTTTGTTAAGTATTTTTGCATCTATGTTCATCAGGGATATTGGTCTGTAATTTTCTTTTTTAGTGAGGTCTTTGCCCGGTTTTGGTATTAGAGAGATGCTGGCTTCATAGAATGAGTTTGGAAGTATTCCCTCCTCTTCTATTTTTTGAAAAACTTTAAGGAGAATGGGTATTATTTCTTCTCTATATGTCTGGTAAAATTCAGAGGTGAATCCGTCTGGCCCAGGGGTTTTGTTCTTAGGTAGTTTTTTGATTACCAATTCAGTTTCTTTGCCGGTAATTGGTCTGTTTTGTTTTTCTGTTTCTTGCTTGGTCAGTTTCGAAGGTTGTATTTTTCTAAGAAGTTGTCCATTTCTTCTTTGTTTTCCAGCTTGTTAGCATATAGATTTTCATAGTATTCTCTTATAATTTTTTATATTTCTGTGTGGTCCTTCGTGATTTTTCCTTTCTCATTTCTGATTCTGTTTATGTGTGTAGATTCTCTTTTTCTCTTCATAAGTCTCACTAGGTGTTTATCTATTTGGTTTATTTTTTCAAAAAACCTGCTCTTGGTTTCATTGATTTTTTTCTACTGCTTTATTCTCAATTTTATTTATTGCTTCTCTAATCTTTATTATGTCCCTCCTTCTGGTAATTTTGGGCCTCATTTGTCCTTCTTTTTCCAATTTCAATAATTTGACTTTAGACTATTCATTTGGGATTGTTCTTCCTTCTTTAAATAGGCCTGGATTGCAATATACATTCCTCTTAGAACTGCCTTTGCTGCGTCCCTCAGAAGTTGCAGCTTTGTGTTGTTGTTGTCATTTGTCTCCATATATTGTTTGATCTCTGTTTTAATTTGGTCGTTGACCCACTGATTATTTAGGAGCATGTTATTAAGCCTCCATGTATTTGTGAGCCTTTTTGTTTTCTTTGTAGAATTTATTTCTAGTTTTAAACCTTTGTGATCTGAGAAGTTGGTTGGTAGAATTTCAATATTTTTGAATTTACTGAGGTTCTTTTTGTGGCCCAATATGTGGTCTATTCTGAAGAATGTTCCATGTGCCCTTGAGAAGAATGTGTATCCTGCTGCTTTTGGGTGTAGAGTTCTTTAGATGTCTGTTACGTCCATCTGTTCTAGAGTGTTTTCAGTGCCTCTGTGTTCTTACTTATTTTCTGTCTGGTTGATTTGTCCTTTGGAGTGAGTGGTGTGTTGAAGTCTCCTAAAATGAATGCATTGCTTTCTGTTTCCTCCTTTAATTCTGTTAGTATTTGTTTCACATATGTCAGCGCTCCTGTGTTGGGTGCATATATGTTTATAATGGTTATATCCTCTTTTTGGACTGACCCCTCTAGCATTATATAATGTCCTTATTTATCTCTTGCTACTTTCTTCGTTTTGAAGTCTATTTTGTCCCATACAAGTACTGCAACACCTGCTTTTTTCTCCTTGTTGTTTGCATGAAATATCTTTTTCCATCCCTTCACCTTTAGGCTGTGTATATCTTTGGGTTTGAGGTGAGTCTCTTGTAAACAGCATATAGATGGTTCTTGCTTTTTTATCCATTCTATTACTCTGTGTCTTTTGATTGGTGCATTCAGTCCATTTATATTTAGGGTGATTATTGATAGATATGTACTTATTGCCATTGCTGGCTTTAGATTCGTGGTTATCAAAGATTCAAGGTAGCTTCTTTACTATCTAACAGTCTAACTTAACTCTCTTGTTAAGCTATTATAAACACAGTCTGATTATTGTTTATTTCTCTCTCTTCTTTCTCCTCCATTCTTTATATGTTAGGTGTTTTATTCTGTACTCTTTTACATTTCCTTTGTTTCTGTGGATGGTTGATTTTACATTTTGCCTTTATTTAGTATTTGGATGGTCTTCTTTCCTTGTTATGATTTTATTTTCTCTGGTAACATTTTTTTAGCCTTAGGAGTGCTTCCATCTGGGGAAGTCCCTTTAAGATATTCTGTAGAGGTGGTTTGTGGAAGGCAAATTCCCCCAGCTTTCGATTGTCTGGGAATTGTTTAATCCCTCCCTCAAATTTAAATGATAATCGTGCTGGATACAGTATTCTTGGTTCAAGCCCTTCTGTTTCATTATGTTAAATATATCATGTCATTATCTGCTGGCCTGTAAGGTTTTGTTGAGAAGTCTGATGATAGTCTGATGGGTTTTCCTTTGTAGGTAATCTTTTTTCTACCTCTAGCTGCCTTTATTACTCTGTCCTTATCTTTGATCTTTGCCATTTTAATTATTATATGTCTTGGTGTTGTCTTCCTTGGGTCCCTTGTGTTGGGAGATCTGTGGGCTTCTGTGGTCTGAGAGACTATTTCCTTCCCCAGCTTTGGGAAGTTTTCAGCAATTATTTTCTCAAAGACACTTTATATCCCTTTTTCTCTCTTCTTCTTCTTCTGTTACCTCTGTAATGTGAATATTGTCCCATTTGGATTGGTCACACAGTTCTTTCAATATTCTCTCATTCCTAGACATCCTTTTTTTCTCTCTCTGTCTCAGCTTCTCTGTATTCCTGCTCTCTGATTTCTATTCCATTAACAGTCTCTTGCACCTCATCCATTCTGCTCTTAAGCCCGTCAATCACTAGTCTGATTTCTGCATTGTCTTTCCTCACTTCCTCCCTTAGCTCTTGCATATTTCTCTGTAGATCCATCAGCATGGTTATGACTTTTATTCTGAATTCTTTTTCTGGAAGATTGTGTAAGGCTATCCCATCCGGCCCTCCCTCTGGGGTTTTCTGGGTAATCTTTGTCTGTACCATATTCCTCTGTCTTTTCATGGTGATAGAAGTGGTTGCTGGTAGGTGCCACATGTGTCACGTGGGAGAAAAAAGTCCCTTCCTGCTTGTTGTTCTCCTTGCCCTTCTCTGGGGCCTGAACTGGTTTCTTGCACACCAGGAGGCAGGTTCTGGGATAATCCCCGGAGCTGCCTGTGTGCGCAGTCGCCCTCAGCCTAACCTATAGCACTGTGGGGATTTGAAGTGTCGCTGGGTGCCTTCTGGTCCCCTTGGTGCTTTCCAGCCCTTGTTGTGGGTTCTGGGATCCTTCCCACTTAGGTGCGTGCCAGCTGGGAATAGATTCTGTGAGGTTGCTGTGGGCGGGGCTGCTCCTCTGGTGTTTCACAGCAGTGGCGGATCCCGGACCCTTTGCGGGGCTGGCTGGGGTGGGGGTGTAATGAATGGCAGACTGCTGATCTCTGTGGGAAGCCTTGGCGTGGCTGCTTTGCCCAGCCACTGGCCAGCAGGTCCTAAATTCCCCAAGACTCCCAGCCTGCTGGGCTGAGTGCGCTGGGACGATTTTGTTCTGCTGTTTGGCCCTTGTCTCTTTAAGACTTTTAAAAAAAGTGCCCGCTTTTCTTTTGTCCCAGGGAGCCGGCTGAGGGGACCTACTTGCAGTCTGCATCTTGGATCCTGCCTTTCTGTTTCTCCAATCTCCAGTACACCACGCGATGTGTGTCAGTGCTCCCAGCGCAGATCACCAGGGCTGATTATTTGGCGGGCCTGTGCTTCCACTCCCTCCCCACTCTGAACCTTTTCCTCCCGCAGGTGCGCTGGGGTGGGGAAGTGCTCATGTCCCACCGGGTCGCGGCTTTGTATCTTACCCCCTTTGTGAGGCGCTGATTTCTTGCAGGTGTAGCTGTATCCTGGTTGTTGTACTGTATCTTCTGGTCTCTTTTTTAGGAATAGTTGTATTTGTTGTATTTTCACAAATACATATGGTTTTGGGAGATTTCCGCCGCCCTGCTCATGCCGCCGTCTTCCCAAAGTCCCTGCTACATTTTTGTACAGCAAACAATGAAGAATGAATTAGAGCCCAGAGGCAATAGATTGGTAACTGGCACAGACTGCATCCTATTTTTCACAGCTACTAGCATACCATGTGGATTAGAAATGAATATGCCAGAAGATTCAGAATGAAGAAGTTTATATTCATGTTCTTTGCCCATTTTTAAATTGGGGGTTTTGTTGTTCTTGAGTTATGAGTTCTTTATATATTGTGGCTAAATCCCTTATCAGATATATGATTTGTAAATGTTTTCTCCCATGATAGTGTCCTTTGATACACAATGTCTTCAGTTTTGTAAAGCCCAGTTTATCTATTTTTTCTTCTGTTGCCTGTGCTTTTGATGTCATATCCAAGGGATCATTGCTACATCCAATGTCATGAAGATTTTCCCTTATGTTTGCTTGTAAGAGTTTTATAGGCTTAGGTTTTATGTTCAGGTGTTTGATTCATTTTAAGTTAATTTTTATATATGATGTAAAGTAAGGGTCCACCCTTCATTCTTTCACATGTGGATATGCAGTTAACCCAGAACAGTTTGTTGAAAAGTATTTGACCATATATGCAAGGCTTGTTTTGGGGCTTTCTGTTCTATTCCATTGATTTATACTTCTGCCTCATTCCAGTACCACATTGTTTTGATTACTGTAGCTTTGTAGTTTGTTTTGACATCCGGCAGTGTGAGTCCTTTATTCCTCTTTTTAAAGATTGTTTTGGCTATCTAGGATCCCTTGATATCCCCTTAAACATAAATTTTAGGATAGGCTTTTTTTTCTGAAATAAAAGTCAATGGATTTTTATAGGACTTGCATTGAATCTGTAGATCACTATGGGTAATACAGAAATCTTAACAATATTAAGTCTTCTAATTAATGGATTTATCTTCACATTTATTTGCATCTTCTTTAATTTTTTCAGCAATTTTTTATGGTTTTCAGTGTACAAATCTTTTGCCTCCTTGGTTTTTATTCCTAAGTATTTTATTCTTTTTGATGCTATTGTAAGTGGAATTTTCTTAATTTCTTTTTCAGATTGTTCTCTCTTTATGAAAAATACAACTGAATTTTCATTGTTGATTTTGTATCCTATAACTGCTGGGTTTTTGTTTGTATCCTATAATTTTTCTGAGTTTATTAATTATAATGTTTTTGTGTGTGCATGGAATATTTAGGTTTTTCTATGTGTAAGAAACATGTCACCTCCAAACAGGTATAATTTTACTTCTTCCTTTCCAATATACATGCCTTTTATTTACCACTTGGTCTTGATGCATAATCCTGTTAACATGCTGCTAAAATTCCTAGTACTTTGTTGAGGCCTTTTGCATCAATGTTCATAACGGGTTTTGGTCTGGCTTTAGTATGAGAGCAATGCTGACCTCATAGAATGAATTAGGAAGTTTTCCTTCCTATAATTTTTCTGGAAGAGTTTGAAAAGGATAGGTATTCTTCTCAAATGGTTAGTAGAATTCACCAGTGAAGCCAGTCTAGTCAAGGACTTCCCTTGTTGGGAGGTGTTTGATTACTGATTCATTCTTCTTATTAGTTATAAATCTAGTCAACTTTTTTCATATCTTTATGATTCAGTCTTGGTAGGTGTGTGATTTTAGAGATATGTTCCTTTCAGCTACATTATCGAATTTGCTGGAGTAAAATTGTTCATAGAACCACCTTAATATTTTTAGTTTCTGTAAGATTGGTAGTAATGTCCCTACTTTCATTTATGATTTTAGCAGTTTGAGTCCTCTCTTTTTCCTTCTTTGTCAGTCTAGTTAAATATTTGTCAAGTTAGTTGATCTTTTCCCAAGAATGAACTTTTGGGTTTGTTTATTTTCTCTACTGTTTTTCATTTATCTTTACTCTACTCTATAATATTTCTTTCCTTCTGCTAGTTTTAGGTTTAGCTAGCTTTTCTTTTTCTATTTCCTTCTGGTGTAAAGTTAAGTTGTTGAGGTATTTTTTCTTTTTTAGTGTAAACATTTACAGTTATGAAGTTCCCTCTCAGCACTGCTTCTGTTGCATCACATAAATGTTGGTATATTGTCTTGTAGCTTTCATCTTTCTTAAAGTGTTTCCTAATTTCCCTTGTGATTTCTTCTTTGATCCATAACTTGTTTGCATGTAATTTTCACATATTTGTGGATTTTCCAGTTTTCTTTTGTTATTGATTTCTAGTTTCATTCTACTATAATCAGAAAAGAAACTATGTATGATTTTAATCTCTTTGAATTTATTTAGACTTGTTTTGTGGCCTCACATGTGGTCTGCCCTGGAGAAAGTTCCATGTGTACTTGAGAAAAATGAGTATTCTGTTCCTGTTGTTTCAAGTTTTATACATGTCTGTTAGTTTCAATTGGTTTATAGTGTTGTTCATGTCTTCTACTTTCTTACTTATCTTGTCTCTGGTTGTTCTATTGGAAGTGAGGTATTGATGTCTCCTACCATTATTATAGAGCTGTTTATTTCTCTCTTCAATTTATCAATGATGTTTGCTTCATGTATTTTGGATCTCTGGTATTTGGTACATACATATTTATAATTGTTAAATTTTCTTGGTGAATTGACCCTTTCATCAATATAGTGAGCTTCCTTGTCTCTTGTGACAGTTATTGAATTAAAGTCTATTTTGTCTTATTTAGTATAACTACCCTAGTTCTTCTGATTACCATTTACATGGAATCTCATTTTCCATCCTTTCATTTTCATCCTATTTATGTCCTCAGATCTAAAATTAGTCCCTTGTGGCGTTATGATTAGCGCACATAATGTGGAAGGGTCACGGGGAAGGCAGTATAGCACAGAGAAGATAAGTAGTGACTCTATAGCATCTTACTATGCTGAACAGTGACTGCAATTGGGTGGGGGGGGGCTTGATAATATGGGTGAATGTAATAATAACCACAATGTTGCTCATGTGAAACCTTCATAAGATTGTATATCAATGATACCTTAATAAAAAATAAAATAAAATAAAATTAGTTCCTTATAACAGGATATACTTGGATTATTTTTTTAAATTCGCTCTGCTAGTCTATACCTTTTGATTGTGGTGTTTCATCAATTTATATTTAAAGTAATTATTAGAAGGGAAGCACTTAGTTTTGCCACCTTGTTGTTTCCTGTGTATCTTACAGATTTTTTGTCCCTCAACATGTTCATTACTGTTTTCCTTAATGTTTAGTTGATTTTTTTGAAGTGACACTTTTGAATCCCCTGTCCTTTCTTTTTGTCTGTATTCAAAAAATGTTTTCCTTGTGGTTACCATGAGATTACATATAACATCCTAAAGTCATAACCATCTATTTTTAATTGATACCAATTTGAATTCAGTCTCTCTTTCACACACACATGCAAACTGCACTCCTATACAGTTTGGCTCCCCAATTTATTAGCACAAATTACATCTTTATGTATCTTGTACCCATTAACACAGATTTAAAATTACCATGGACTTTGTAGAAAATAGAAAGCGGGGTTACAAAACAAATTCTAATACTGGTTTTCATATTTGCCCATGTACTTGTCTTTAAAAAAATTCATAGTAGCTTCATTGGTAATAGCCCCAAACTAGAAGCAACCTAAATGTTCATGAACTCCCATACATTTACCTTCAAAGGAGATCTTTATGTCTTCATATAATGTCAAGTTACTGTATAGTATCCTTTCATTTCAACCTGAAGAACCCCCTGGAGCATTTCTAGTAGGACAGGTGAGTGGTAATGACTTACCTCAGCTTTTGTTTTTCTGGGAATGTCTTCTTTTCTCATTTTTTGTATGATAGACTTGCTCGATATAGAATTCTCAGTTGACAGTTTTTTTTCATATTGCACTTAAATATGACATCACACTCCATTCTGACCTTCAAGGTTTTGCTGAGAAATCAGCTAATAATTTTATTGAGGATCTCTTGCACATGATGGATCACTTTTCTTTTGCTAGTTTCAGGATTATCTCTGTCTTTTCTTTTGACAATTTGATAGTAATATATTGCACTGTGGTCTCTTTGAGTTTAATCCTACTTGGAGTTCATTGAGCAGTATGGATTTGTAGATTCATGTATTTCCTCAAATTTGTGAAGTTCTTGGCCATAATTTCTTCAAATAATCTCTCTACCTCTTTCTTCCTCTCTTCTCATTCTGGGAGCCCCATAATGCATATTTTTATCTTTTTGCTGATGCCCCATAATTTCTTTAGGCTCTATCACTTCTCTTCATTTCTACTCATCAGACTGGATAATTTCACATATTCTATATTCAAGTTCATGGGCTCTTTCTTGTGCCTGCTCAGATCTGCTGTTGAGTCCCTCTAATGAATTTTTCAATTCAGTTATCATATTTTTGAGCTCCAGAATCTGATTCCCTTTTATATTTTCTACTTCTTCATTGGTATTTTCATTTTGTTCACATATAATTTTCCTGATTTACTTTCGTTTTTGGTCTGTTGTTTTTCTTTAGCTCTTTCAGCATATCTAAGGTTTTAAAAAGTCTTAACTAGTAAGTCCAATGCCTGTGCTTCTTCAGGGATGTTTTCTGCTCATTTATTTTATTCCTTTGAATGGGCTATGTGTTTTTGTTTCTTCATATGCCTTGTAATTTTGTTGATGTTGAAAATTAGGCATTTGAAAGAGCCCATCTCTCCTAGTCTTTACAGACTGGCTCTGTGGTGGAGCAGTCCTCCACTAGTTAGCCTGGTCTTCTCTGAGCCTTGGGATCAGCCTGAGATGGAAGCTTAAGGTTTTCTCAGGTCTCACTGAGTATCTGTCTTCCCTGAGTTTGTGTGGCCTTATCAATTCCCCTGTACACAGTTGCTTTTGAATGTTTTAATTTTATGGAGTCTCATCCAGTTTCTCCTTGAAGCTTTAGAAGGTCTGTTGTATGTCTCCAGCTGTGATCTCTGCCTCCAGGCATCTGTGGGTCTGTAGTCCCTCTGGAGCTTTCCTGAGCAGTGCACACCGGTTTTCCAATTGAGCTTCAGGTTAGAGGAAACAGATACAAGTCCTTTAGCCCCCAGACACATTACAATGTTGTGAAAAAGGTCATTGCTCCATCTTGTTTGAGGGAGGGAACTGGGGACTGGGCTGCTGCCTTCTCCAGACCAAGGCCATTGCTGTGCCATGGAAGGGGTAAGGCAAGGGCAAGTGAAAACAGCACAAAATTTCTTACTGTTTAGAATTTGACTTTTTCTTGATTGACTATTTGCCTGATTGTTGAAGACATTTGACTGTTTTCCAGAGATACTATAGGGTTACTTTAGCCAGTTTCTGCATTTTTTGTTTTGTTTTTAATGTTTTGTGTGGGAATAAGGGCTTGGAGATTCCTGGTTTACCATTTAACTCATGTCACTTTTGTTTTATTTGTTTTGACCTTTCCTCAAATGCCACTTCCTCAAAAAGACCTTCCAACACCTGTCTGAAATATTACATTCACGACATTCATATGCTTCATGTTTCTTAATTGCAATTAATTGCACTTATCACCAAGAGAGATCGTATACACTTTCTTATTGTATATGATCCTAATATACTATAAACTGCATGTGAGCAGGGAACTTTACCCTGAGAGTCTAAAAGAATATCTGGCACATGGTATATGCTTAATACATTTTGAATGAATGAATAAGGCTTGAACAGCTATTTAAATTTTGCTCATTTTCATTAATAGCTTTTAGTGGTTTGGTTATACATCCATATATGTATTTATTTAACAGGTATTTATTTTATACCTACTGAGAACTAGAGATGGGAGAGCAATGGTATTTCTTATAGGAATGCTAGACAGATACACAAATATTGCAAAGGCATGAATAAATGTGGAAGAGAGAGAAGTATTGAATGTAAGCTATAGCCAGTTCTGAGTTTTGAGATAAGTGTCACATAAGTCCTACCCGAGGGACCTCAGGGTCAGTATAGCAAGCTCTGCTAAGGCCCAACTGTAAACTCAGGGAGTCACTTCACCATGGACCTTGGGCAAGCCATAAGACCTGGCTGAAGGTCCATTTCTCTTTCTGCTACCTCATGAGGTAGTTGTAATGATTCATTGAGAAGTAATGAGACAGAGCTATAATCTGTACAGTTATGCTAACATAAGGAATTAAAGTCTGCTCCTGAAGCATGATTGTTTGTCCCCTGGGTTTGAAGTCAAACCACTAGGCAAGATACAAAGTTCACTTTAAAATCTTACTCTAATGATGCCATCAGCATTGGTTTAGAGTCTTTGGGCAGAGAGCAGACAGATGGTGTCACCTGCTTTTAAATTTCATCTCAGAAACGAGAAGGGCAGGGATGCTTAACAATCTGTTTATGAACTGAAAAGAGACCAAGAGACATAATACACTGAGCACTAAGACTGTTGTCACTAAATCCACTCTAAAAGGATCAAGCACTCCTTGGAGAAATGGCTGATTCCAGATCTGGGGCAAAAAGTGCTCAGGTGAGCCTGAACTTTTTGGTTTACCAGAAAACAAGTACATTCTCTAACACTACGAGGTGAAAGCCAAAAGAACAGAAAAATCATATGGAGGAGCTCCCACTGCCCAAATATGGAATAATTTGAACATTAAAAAAATGAAATGGATTGAAAAATATTTTGATTCTCAAGAAAAAAAAGGTAAAGTCCATTAGGACCCCTAAAAACTTACTTTAAAAGGGAAGAATTAAGCATTTGCCCTGCCTTTCTTATCAAATTGTATTTCAGAGTAGCAAAATAGCCTTAGTTCACAAAGGAAAGAATTCTAATAAATGTGGAAAGAATGGTTGAATTTGAAAATTACCATTTCACAGGCCCTAATGAAATAACAGCAAATTATAATTATCAGGGAAATGCATATTAAAACCACAATGCGATATCACCTCACACCAGTTAGGATGGCCAGCATAGAAGGGACTGGGAACAACAAGTGCTGGCGAGGATGCAGAGAAAGGAGAACCCTTCTACACTACTGGTGGGAATATAAATTAGTTCAACCATTGTGGAAAGCAGTATGGAGGTTCCTCAAAAAACTCAAAATAGAAAAACCATTTGACCCAGGAATTCCACTCCTAGGAATTTACCCTAAGAATGCAGCAGCCCAGTTTGAAAAAGACATATGCACTCCTATGTTTATCACAGCACTATTTACAATAGCAACCTAAGTGTCCATTAGTAGATGAATGCATAAAGAAGATGTGGTACATATACACAATGGAATATTGTCCAGCCATAAGAAGAAAACAAATCCTACCATTTGCAACAACATGGATGGAGCTAGAGGGTATTATACTCAGTGAAATAAGCCAGGCAGAGAAAGACAAGTAAATGATTTCACTCATCTGTGGAGCATAAGAACAAAGCAAAAATTAAAGGCAGACTCACAGAACCCAAGAATGGACTAACAATTACCAAAAGGAAAGGGACTGGAGAAGGTGGGTGGGAAGGGAGGAATAAGAGGAGTAAGGGGCATTACGATTAACACACATAATGTAGAGGGGGGCACAGGGGAGGCAGTGTGGCACAGAGAGGACAAGTGGTGACTCTATAGCATCTTACTATGCTGATGGACAGTGACTGTAATGGGGTATGTGGTGGGGACTTGATAATGGGTGGAATCTAGTAACCAGAATGTTGCTCATGTGATTGTATATTAATGATACCAAAAAAATGAATGCAAAAAAAGAAAGAAAGAACAGCAAATTAATATAATGCAAATAAACAATGAACTATGGATGGAAATATCAGATAAAAATTTAATGTGGAACTTTACAATTCCAGAGACAGGCTTTTACCACTGGAGCCCATTGATCATTGATCCCACTAAAATTAGGAGAATGAACTATTGTGGGTCTCCTGGAATGATGCCAACACTTCCTGGGACATTTTCTTGTCCCAGAATTGAATCTGAGTATAAAAAAGCCTCTAGATCCAACCTTAATTTACAAGATATATGGGGGAGAGAGGAACAAGTTAAATGATACTGCAAGGAAACACACAAATCCACAAAGTGAGACATTGTACTGGACAATTCACCCTGGTCTGGCAGTTGCACAGCGCAACAAATAAATGTAAGGGAAAAATCAAAGGGGCAGGCGACTGCTCTAGAGTATAAAAGACTTAAAAGCCACACAAGCAAATTTCACGTGTAGATTTTGTATATATTCTGGGTTGTATGTATTCTGATTCTTCTAGACATCAGAGAAATTTGATTCTGGATTAGGTATTAGATAATTACAGTACTGGTTGATTTGATCAGGTGTGAAAATAGCATTGTGGCTATGTAAGAATAAATCTATTTTTTAGAACTGTAGATTGAGATATACAGAGGTGAAATTACATAAGATCTGCAGCAGAGGAAAACAGAAAGGGATACATAAAGCAAATGTGAGAGGTTCTTGATAGCTATTAAACTCATGCAAGGGGATATGGGAGTTCTTTTCACTTTTGAGAATGTGTGAATACTTTTATGTAAGTTCTAAAGAGATTTTTTTTAATGTGTGGGAGAGTGGTATAGGGATAAATATTAGTTTCCCTCTTTCTCAATAGCAGATGTAGGAAATATGATTGGAAGAGAAAATCCCTTCAGTGTTTTATTAAAAACATTCTCCTGGGACTTGTTCATTTAAGGAACCACCAAATTGCCCGCAGAGTGTGGTATGTGGGCCACACCCCACCAGGGATACGGCATCAGTGTTAAAGAAAAAACTCCCATTGGCAACTTGGTCAGACAGAAACAGCAAGATCAAACATCTGAGAAGCCTTTATTTTTTTAAAGCAGGGAATTACTTTCTATCTATTTAAAAAGAAAATCCCGGAGGTGGTAGCTGCAATTTTTGTGGGAAGAGAATTATCTGTGCTAGTTAAACCAAACCAAAACAAAGGCCTTCTTCCCAGTAACTCCCTGAAAGCAGATTTAGGGAGGCAGTAATTAGGTGATTAGACCTGGGGGTTGAGCAGCGCCTGGAGTGCCGCGGGGTGGAACGACACCCGCTCCGCGGTGCAGCCGCTCTCAGGGAGGAGCTGGTCTGGCGGTTGCGGAGCTCAGTCCACTCGCCTGAGTCCTCGCGCCTCTGCGTCTCTTGTCCAGCACACTGTCTGTCCCAAGGCCCGCCGGGCCGGGCGCGGCCGGGACTGGGGACGGCACTCGGCTCCGGCGGTTCCCGGCTCAGCGCTCCCTACTGTCAGCTGTCACCCCACGCTGTCGCACTCCAAGTTATCACGCCTGACCAGAGGACCTGGGCACCTGAATAATCCTCAACTGCGCGGGTTCCGGGCCTTGCCGCAGGCAGGGGTGCCTTTTCCTTCTCAAAGGCCCACTTAATATAATTAATGCATACTCATCAAAAACACGGGCTGTGGAAATGAAGTAGAACCACTGTATGTATGGCCCACCAGTCAAAACTACTTTAAGCATTTTGATGCATTTTCTTTGTCTTTTATATAGATAGATGTGTTTTTAAAATAAGTTACTGGGATACTAAGCTAATTTTCCACACTACATCGCTGTTGCGGACTTCCTTATGTCATCAAATAGCCTAACAAAATGTTTGCTGCTCATAAAAGTCCTCCGGCAGAATGCACAGCCCTTCATTTTCTTTAAGCAGCCCTCGCTGCGGACACCTGCATACTTTCCCACTTTTGGCCGGCATAAAGTGCTCGGTGGCGCTGCGCCAGATTGCCCTCTCGCGCCGGCAGCGCACCGGCCCAGGCAGAAGGAGTTGCGGTTCCGGGACCGAGCTCTAGGGATCGCGCGCGGCACTATCCCGGCTCTGCGACGTCTGCCCGAGGCCCCGCCACCTCTGACAGAGCCAATCGAAACGCGGGGCGGGGTCCCAGAAGCTGGCGGCTGGCGCCATGGATGCGGCCCTTCTCAGATCCCAGGCTCAGGCCCCTGCACCGCCCTCCGAGGCGTGGCCGCTGGTGACCTCTGACGAAGAGCTCTACGACTGCCTGGATTACTACTACCTGCGCGATTTCCCGGCCTGCGGGGCTGGGCACAGTAAGGGTCGGACGCGACGCGAGCGGGAACTGCGCACCAACTGGCCGGTTCCCGGCGGCCACGAGCGCAAGATTGCGCAGAAGCTCCTCAACGGCCAGCGCAAGCGTCACCAGCTCCAGCTGCAGCCCCGGGCGCGCACTCGCCTCTCTCGAGTGCCGGTGCGTGCGGCCGCGACCGGCCAGTGCTCCGGGAAGCCCCGTGAGCGCCTTGAGCCACGCGGGGCACCCCTCCGCTGGGCCCCATGCTACTCGACTCGGGCAGAATCGGCCCATTCTGAGGCCGCTCCGCATTAGCGAATGGTCGCTGGAACCCCTAAACCCCCAGCTTACCTCTTGGCTGCAGTTGGAATCGTGTAAAACTTTTGGAATTCCTTTTGGAATTTTGTAGTTGGGTAGAATAAGGGGCTAGGAAACGCAGAAAACCTTTTTTAAAAGTGAAAGTGAGGGATTTCCCTCCAGTGCTCATGCAAGGACTAAAGAGAATAACCGATTTTGTTTTTCTACAGGATACCCGAAGGACCTGATAAAAGTATATTCTCTGACTCCAGCTGTAACTGTGGTCCTAAGGGGGAGAGAATCCATGTTGGTCAACAGACTTGTGACATCGCTTAAGTTCACTGCTTCGGTATCTTTTATTTACTGATTGTTAATTAAGTAACACCTAAGTTGGTATGCCTTTTAGGGTTAATTAAAAGAGCAGCAAGAATGGAAATTTAACTCTTTTGGCTCTTTTTAGTTGGTAGGATAACTCGTTTCAAGTCCACAAATATTTGAGTTCTTATGTGTAAAGAAGAGATCACAAAGATGAATAGGGGGAGAACAAAGACGGGAATTTGTACAAGATTTCAACCCAAGTGTCATAGACTCCTGTTCAGGTTTAATATTTGTTTGCAAGAATAGGAATATTTTAAATTGTAATAGTGCATACTGAACAGTTGCTAGGTTCTCTGCACGAGTCTTGAGGTAGACACTGCTATCTCCATTTTATCAAGGGTATTCTGAGGCACAGAGAGTTCAAGTAATTTTCCAGAGGTCATACAGCTAGTTAGAAGACCAGGCATTACAGATATTCGAAAGTGTTCACTCTTTCCAGCAACAGTTATCCTCAACTGTAGACAATGTTCTGTGGTTCATACTCACCCACCAATTCCATGTCCAAGGACAAAAGTTGAGTTATAGTTTAAAAAGTATGCAGAATATGGCAGGGTAGCTTTCCTTTCTTCAGTCAGCATGCATTTAGTCACCACTCTGGTGGTGAGTGCTTGTTAGGAGAAGGGTGGTATACTGGAAGGAGCAACTTGAATTTTAAGCCTAACTGAGCCCGTTGATCTCTCTGGCATTCAGCAAACTTCTGAGTAGTAACTATTTTCAATTTCCACCAAGCTTAAGGTTTCTCATTTATAAAATGGAATAATATTGGATTACCTTGCCAAAATAGATTATAGATAAAATATATAGAACATCTGACACAAAGATCTGGCACATAATAGATGCTCAATAAATGTAACTTTTAAAATTTATGAACACAATCCCTCCTCTCCTCTCTAGTCACCAAGTCTTAAAATTATTTCACTCATTATATTAATTCTTTTAAAACGTTTCCAACATCTAGGCATTGTTGTATGGTACGAGTTCTGGCTTTAAAGTCAAAACAGCTGTAAGGACTTGGGCAAATTGCTTAAATTCTATTTGCTTACCTATGTAATGGGAATAATACACTACCTATTTCAAGATTTCTTGTGAAGTGTAAATGAAATGCTGCCACTGTCTTAGCCTTCAAGATTTGTTTCCTAAGTCTTCCTCTGCTGTGTCTCAGGTACTATGCCCAGATTAATCTTCCTGAAGACTATTTTAATCATATAAAAACCCTCAATGACTGCTTTAACCTTGTAGACTTAAAAAGCCTAGATTCCTTATAATGTACTGGAAATCACTGATTGGATTTTCTTAAATTTTGTCCCACGGCTTCCAAAAGTACACTATGGTTCTTGACACAGTCTTCTGTCCTCTACTCACCACTTTCAACTCTGCTTCTTCATTTGAATCTGTGCTGTCTACTTAGCATGCCCTTTCTCAAGTTTTAATCTTTTTGAAACTGATTCCACCTACACTTACTACCACTTTCTCCCTGAAGCTTTCATCCATATTGAGTGTCCAATCCTTAGAAATTCTATAGAACTTCATATAAACACCACTAAACCACTTGTTTCTGTAGTATTTTGTAATTATATCTAAACAGTTAAAACTCACTAGTTAATTTTTTGTGTGATATATGCAAGGCACTGGATTTATGTCTTAGTTTTTCAAAGAAAAAACTACATATAGAGTATAAGAACCTTATGTCTTAAACATTTAAATTCCTACACAGTTCCTACTGTAAAGCACAGCATACCCAGACAGACATAAGCCATGTTAAAGCAACATTCTTGTCAAGGTGTTCTAACTAGATTCTGCTTATGTTAGATATTAGAAATTTCATAACTTAAATATAGTGGCTTTAGAAATTGTATGTCAGTTAACTGTTGCTGTGTAATAAATTACTCCAACCTAGTGACTTAAAACAACAGATACTTTTCTCAGTTTCTGTGGGTTTAGAATTTGGAAGTGGCTTAATTGGGTGGTTTTAGCTCGGGGTCTTTTATGAGGTTAGAAAGGAATTAGGCTCCACCTTTTGAAGGGAGTGTCAATTTATGGACATATTTTAAGTGTCTTCATCACAGACAAACAAAAATACGAACAAGCCAAAAGCAAAAGAATAAATAAATCATTATCCAATGGATAAAATCACTACTATTTAGGTATATATATAATTCCATTCCTTAAAATATATATGAACTTTCTCAAAATATAAACATACCAAGTATACTATTTTGTAACCTGTTCTTTCACTTGATATATTGTGACGATACTTTTCATATCAGATATTATTTCATAGCATTTTAAATGGCTGCACAGCATTTCATCATAATATATATATCATAACTGCAGCTGACTCTTGAATAACACAGGTTTTTAACTATGTGGGTTCACTTACAGATCTTTTTCAAAAACTGGAAAATTTTTTGGAGATTTCCAACAATTTGAAAAACATTTTTTTTGTCTAGCTTACTTTATTGTAAGAATACAGTATATAATACATATTACATACAAAATATGTGTTAATTGATTTTATGTTATTGGTAAGGCTTCTGGTCAACAGTAGGCTATTTAAGTTTTTGGGGAGTCAAAAGTTACCTGCAGATTCTTAACTGCACAGGGGTTGGCACCCCTAATCCCCATTGTTCAGGGGTCAACTATAATTCATTCTATATTGTAGGATACTTAGGAAATTTACAGGTTTTCCCTATTTTATACAGTTTGTTAAGTGAACACCCATATTGCTGGTTTCTTTCACATTCATGGCTGTTTCTTAAATTCCTAAACCTGGAATTTCTGGAACAGGATTTGCACAGTTTTAAAACTTTTGATATCTACCACCTAATTTAAGTAGGATTTTTATTGGAGTCATTAAGAATCCATCAAGCCAAATGTCTGTGTCAAATACCTGTAACAACGCCTGCAAGAGTTTTTTGTTCAAATTTTGATGACCGTAAGTGAATTTATTGAGAATGACTGAAATTATGGAATGAGAAGTTGTTACATAAGTTTTTCTACAGAGTGAATGTCAGCATATTTAACCAGTAAACTACAAATTATGTGTAGCAGAATTCTATTTTCAATTCCCACTTTTTGTTATTAGTTTAATCCACTTTTTACATGTTCTTATTTGTTTTTTGAATAGAGATAATACATTAACTGTTTCCAAATCCAAAAGATAGAAAATGTTGTCAGTAAAAGTCTTACTCCTGTGCCATAGCC
>JAVSCE010020059.1:0-10309 GCA_032199065.1 Smutsia gigantea | reverse complement strand
GGCTGTGGGTGACCTGTTAGTATAGAATTTCTCTGCTTCTCCTTGGTGTTGAGAGTGTTCAGTATTACCCTATCTGGTAGTCTATACGGACTTCTCTAGCAAGGGTGCAGCTTCGATAGCAATCCAAAGAGGATGGGAGCCCAGAAGGAATCTCACTTTATGCAGCAGCCCCCCCTCCTTCCTCACATCCTTTCTCCCACTCTCCATTAATACTACGCTGCTGAGGGGGATGGGCTAGGTAGTGTTTTTGCACCAGGAGCTACCTGCTTACGGATTACAGGAGGTTAGGGGAATCCTGCTCCTGCCTTCTTTTGTACCCACAGGGCCACTGGGAAGGGGCTGTGGGGAGCAGGACTCCCTGTCTCTAGCCTCATCTCTCCCCTCCTGGAGATTGGAGTGAGGCAAAGAACCTGTTGTCATGGATGTTTCAAAAGTCAGGCACTTCCCTTAGGCTCAGAGGTACTCTGGGCCTTCAGGCTCAGTGGGTTCTCTCATTCAGGAGTTCTGCTCCTGCTAAAGCTCACTTCTGGCATTCAGAGAAAGAAGGTGCCAGGAGTCTGCTGGTCCCCCTGGAACAAGCAGAGTCCTAGTAGTTGAAGGAATTGGAGAGTGGTAGTAGAGGTCAGAGCATGAGGATGAAAAATAGGAGGCCCTTTTGGGAGTCTTCCAGAAAGTTTAGTGATATCCAAATTCTCCACGTGCTACTTCAGCTTTTTGTGCACATGCTAGATGCTCAAGGAATGCTTGAAAGGCAGAATGAAGTCACATTCTTGGAAGCCATTGCCTAAGCTTCCATTAAGCCCATATGATTTCTTGGAGAGGGGCTAGGAAGATAAGTCTATATTGATCCTCAGGACTTTCCAGAAGATCACATTGTAGCTAGGCTGCAGCCATGATACCTGTAGGGAGAAAATCCCTTTTGACCAAAGCAAGTACCATCTGAAACATGCATTAAAACCTAAATGACTACCAGAGTGCTTGAGATTCAGCGAGGTGAAATGACTTATTAAGCTTCTCTAGTAGGACAAGAAGAAAGTGAAAACACTGCTCAAATATTCTAACTCTTGTTTCACGGAGAAAGTAACTTTTATTCCCTTGGTTACAATGGTGAGAATGAAAATCCTGTTTGTTTGACTGCTCTGCTTATCACTAATCTAAAGATGGTCAGTTCACCATAAGCAGGAATAAGGAAGTAGTATTATGGTGACACATCAGATGCAAAATGCCTTTGCCCTCCCCTCCAAATTGTATTTCTAAAAACTTCATATAGAGTTCTAACAATGCTAATTATAATAATACTCTGCATATGTCCATGATTAAAATCCTGCAACATCTCATCTCTTATGTGTTTCCATGGCACATTTCCCTGTGAATACAAGTATTTTTTTCATTTTATGAAATGCTAAGTACTACAATGGTTCCTTTTGTACATTCGTTTTCTTTCTTGAAAACAAAAAATATTTAAAAGCTTGCATTCATTGATTTATATAAGCATGCTTTACTTTTAATGACACTGTATCCAAGTTGTTGCTAGCCAAGCCTTAATTATGTTCCTGCCTTCTGTCCCCCATCCCTTTTCTCTGTCTTTTTTTCTGTCTTGTAATTATAAATAGTGTAATGTTCAACCTGACTGGCTTGCATTTAGGACTTTTCCCAAAGGCCCTAGCAGAGGACCTGGGGATGAGCCAGTATTTCACAAGTTTGGTTTGGATATGTACCCCAGAGGTTTCCCAAGTCTCCAGTCTGCCAAGTTGGCCTAGCAATCTCCCCAAAATCACTTCTCCCGCTGTGCTCTGCCCCTTGGACTTCCAGGGGATCTATTCAATTGGGCCCTTGTCTTCTAAGAGGCCCAGGTATGCTGGTATCTGAGGCGTAGCTAAACAAACCCAGCAGGGAATGGGGAGCTGCCTATGTTACCACCATCAGAACAGCCATTCCTCCATTCATCTTTCATCACAGTTCCCAGCAAACATTAAGCACTTGATTGCAGAGGAAAAGACACATTCCCTGCACTCCTGGGGCTCCTGCGCAGTGAAGGCCAGGGATATGTTCATGAACGACATGACTGAGAAATGCTTAAGGGACAGCATTGAACAATGTGTGTGTGTGCGTGTGTTTTAAAGCTATATAAGTTGAGGAAATTTTTCTACCCCTTTTTCCTTTCCAGAAAATCTGGGGCAGGGGTGGCCATAACCTAAATGGGGCTCTTAGTCAGTACCCTTCTAAGCTCATGTCTCCATGGTCCCTTTCTCTCCATCTCTTTTTAAAAAGGAAAAGAAAGTCTTGTAGTTAAGCTGTGTTCAGCCATACTTTAGTTTATTTAGTAGAGGCAAAAATGTAAACATCTTGTATGTGTTATCCCGTCTCTCCTACCTTTCTTTTGTTTTTTCCTCCATTCAGTGTCCTTTTCAGTCCCTTTCTTCCTAACTTCTCTCTCAATTTGCTCCCTTCTCTTTCTTAGCCCATAAAATAGCTCTTCTGGGACTTATACCTGGAAAGAGAGAGGAGAAGAGAAGAAGAAGAGAAGAGAAGAGAAGAGAAGAGAAGAGAAGAGAAGAGAAGAGAAGAGAAGAGAAGAGAAGAGAGAGAAGAGAAGAGAAGAGAGGAGAGGAGAGGAGAGGGGAGGGGAGGAAAACTGATGGGAGAAGAAGGAGGGAGAGGGGAAGAGGAGAAGAGAGAGGGAACAAGACAAAGAGGGGGAAGTCTTTATGGAAGGGCAGGTATTTCTCCAGGTCTCAGCACACAGCTTCTCTGGCTTCCCTTCACTTTCAAAGAAACTAATGGTAATACGTACCATATAATGAATACTTATTATGTGAAAGTGCTTTCAATACATTGTCTTATTTGATTCTTATAAGGACTCTGAAAGCAGGCACCATTGTTACCATTTTACAGATGAGAAAACCAAGGTTCTGCAAGGTCAGTCAAGTGGAGCCAGACAGCTTGAATATAAATTCTGGCTCTGCTATCTAATAGCTAAGTAAGCTTGGGCATATTGCTTACCTCTCTGTGTCCTGGCTATCACAAGTTTTCTATTCTAGAAAAACCTATAGCCTATATCTCACTTGCTAAGAACCTGTACTTTACTCATCTGTTAAATTCCTAGGCACCAATTTGCTAACTGAGAAGCACCAGCCCAGATGAACCCCAGGACCCTTCTTGTCTTCCCATGGGTTCTGTTCACTTAGCCAAAGATCTTTGGAAGACTTGTGGGCATTTCAGGCCACTTATTTATTACACAATTAAACAAATGAAAAACACACCTACTTGTGCTACAATTGATCCAGTTGACAGGATCATGGTTCTATGCATGAGGGAAGCAGGGAAAAGTGTAGAGAAGTGATGATGGAAGTAAGATCTATAAAAAGATAGGGAGTTAATTCTCAGGAAAAGAGATGAACTTGCCAGAAAAGGAAATAGCTTGCACCTTGTAGCAGGAGGGAATGGGGCAAATACAAAGAATTGAAGGCAGGTGAGTGTGGCCAGAGTGCAAGGAGTGAGCATTGTGTGGTAGTATATAGTCAATGTGTCAGGCTATCAGATATTGTTTTTGAGCTCACAGGCACATGTGGCACATTCCATCATATGATATGAGCATGGTGATGGCACATCAAAGATCTTCCAGGGCCGTAATGAATATTCCATTGTGTTGTTGCCATAAGCACATTCCTAACATCAGTTCATGTATTCTTTTTTATAGCTTAAAGAATATGGTAGCTGTATGCATTCTCAGTTCCTGGGGTCATGTCTATTTTGTGGGATAAATGGGTTGGCCACAGTAAGTTTCCAAATAGCAAAGGGGGACTAGGGTTTAGTATATTAGGAAGGAAGCATTTACACTAGGTGAGGTCACTGGCTAGGCATCTCTCTCATTGACTTTTCATTACTTTCTGATCCTTCGTTCTGTTCCCCAAACTCCTCTCCACCTTGAGGGCTGGGGTACTGGTCAGGTGGACCAGTGCCAGGGTTGAGTTTCCAGGAACAGGAGCTTGAATTGGCCAGGGTAATGACCTAGAACTGTAAGGAGCAGGAAGAGCCAGGGGATGAAGGCAAGCCTGTTCTTAGAGAGCACTGAGAGGGTCAAAAGCTGAGCATGGCAAGCCTAAGGGGTGAATAAAGGAGGGCCACAAATAGGAGACAGTTCCAAGAAGGACTGGAGCCAGGTATGCAAAAGAGCAGAGCAGAAAGTGAAGAGTAAGGGCAGGAGTGAAGAGAGAGGGTTCAAGGCAATTGCCTCAAATGAGGCCCTGAGGTCTGCTGCTCATTTTCTTTGGCTGCCTGCCACATAGTATGTGGGTGAGTTGGCCCTGTATAATGGCATGGGGCTGGGACTTCCCCTCGTTTGCCCAGTGAGAAGTTGTGACTTGTCAGGAGCACTCTTGAGGTGGGAGGCTGGTATAATATACAGCCTTTCTTTTCCACCAGCTCCTGCAACTGGCCACTGTGGTGCTGAGAGTTTCATCATCTCTTCCCACAGGCCCTGGTTGTCATGGAAGTGCATGGTGTCACAGGGAGGAATACCAGGTAAGCTGGGCTTAACCAAGAATGCTGGAAGCCACCTACTCACTATGTGAGCAGGGTTCATAGGAAAGAGAAGTCAAAGGGATTCACAATTTCTTAAACTGCAAATAGGACTAGCAAGATTTCAAGCACTTAGTGGAGTGGGTATGATGTAAATTGAGAGGCGACAGTGTTCAGTAGTTAAAAGTGGGATTTATTGCCATACAGACCTAAATTAAAACCCCCATCTCTGCCATGTGATGGCTGTGTAATCCTACATAGTCACGCAACCTTTCTGTGGCTCATTTCCACAGTTTGAAAATGGGGATGATAATATTTGGCTCATAAGATTGTTGAACAGTTTAAGTGATGGTATGCATGTAAACTATTTAACATTGTGCCTGCATTTAGGAAGTGTTTAACAAGTGGTAGTGGTTATTTTTATTGCGAAGAAAACTGGATGTGATCTGCTAGTTGAATTTTTTCCCCAGGTGCTTAGAATCCATGGGGCTTGGAATAGTACCTAGTAATGCAGTAAAGTACCAAGGATGGAAACTGACATTGCAGTGGTTGGGTGAATGTGCATTCTAGATGTAGGAAATGCCTGAATGGGAACTCAGTGGCAGTAAACTGGGAGAATCAGTCATGTTGCTGTGCAACGTGTACTAGCAGAGGTCTGGTGGCCCTTGGCAGTGGCCCAGGGCTGCATCATTGGGAGCTAGTGCTGGGGTCAGGCTGGGTAGAGGATAGCTGGAACAGCCAGGAACAGGCAAAACCAGAGGGTGAATATTAGCCTTTGCCTAGGAAGCACTGAGATGGTCACATCTGGGAGATCCGCATGAAGACAGACACAGGATGCAGAGCCAAGCTCAGGAGACAAGTACCCACAGGGACCAGTTCGGAGTGAATGAAGAGCCACAGCAGAAGCAAAGTGAATAAGTTCAAGGGGATTTGCCATCACAAGGGCCTCAAGGGCTGATATTTGGCTTTATTGGTTGCCAGCTGAGTAGTGTGCAGGTGGTTTGGCTTGAGTTGGTTGGTATGGGCTGGGACAGGCAGCAATCACAGTCCTGCTAGGTGGACATAATTTCTACTTTATAGGGAAGGAAACTGAGAGTTAAAGATGTCCAGCAATTTGTCATATGCGACACCATTCATCACTAGTAAAGATGGGAAGGTGGGAATAATCCCTAAGAGGACAGTTGAGGTAAAATGAAAAGCAAAGCAAAGTTTCCCATGGTAGGATGGGGTAGGGGCAGGGGCCATCCATAAGTACAATAGAATGTTGGCAGTGTTATTGTTTCTGAGACTGTTGATTAGAATTGCCACATCATAAGGGATGCAGTATAATTTAAGTGGTTAAGGAGTACTTCTGGAGCCAGACTGCTTCGTTTCAAAATCTAACTCTGCCACTAATTAGCTGTACGACCTGGAGTAAATTACTTATCTCTCAGTGCCACAGTTTTCTCATCTGTAAAATGAGCAAATAATAGTACCTACCTTTTAGGGTTTTTATGTAACTTAATTAGTTAATATAATTGAAGCACTTAGAAAAGTGTCTGGTTTATAATAAGCACTATCTAAAATTTGGTTAATAATAATAATAGTATTGGGTTATTGCAAGGGGTAATGCACATAAAATTAGATAATGCATATAAAACACTTAAAACAGTCCTGCATATAGTAAGTGCTCAATAGATGAATTATTATTATTGCTATGAGTATTCTACGATTAGGGTTATGTAAGTATCGGCCTCAGAAGGAATGAAGCAGACTCACAAAGCCCATGGTGTAGACTAGCTTTATGCTAGAAATCTGAGAGAGAGCCCCTCCTCTCCTGTAAATACTGCTCCTTCTTTCTCATGTGCTTTTTTTTCAATTAAAAAAAATGGGTTGTCTTAGGAGGCAAAGTTCTCCCATTATTGCAGGCACTTAAGCATAGGCTGGCTAACTGCTAGGCGGGATTGCTGTATAGAGGATTGACCAATAATAGTGATAGCTTACAGTGATATAGGTACTCTTATTATCCCCCTTTTACAGATACAGTAGCTAAGACAGATTATAGTCAAGCTCTTTGCCCAAGATCACATAGCCAGTATGTGGCAGAGGTCACTTCTAACCCTTGACATCCTCCTGTGACACATAGCAGATTCAATCCCTAACACTGTAATATGAATAAGATTCTGTTTCCCCCTTTCTTTTTGCCAGGATGAAGGGGAATGATGGTGAGTTCTAGATTAGAGGATTTCAAAGTGGGAAAATATAAAAGAAGACAGTGAGGCTAGTCAGATCTCTAAAGACTAAATCTAAAATTTTATCATCTCACAATTTTCTTTGGGGGAAGCCTTGGAACCTTGAACCTGCCCTCATGAGATCACAGCTGCCTGAATCCTCTCTTCCAGGAGTCCTCAGGTGACCTCGGGATCAGAACTGGTCCAGAATTGGTGAGTGGAGACCCAAATGCCCACATATAATTTTTTGGCCTGTTTCAGGTCTGCAGCGAGCTAACTCACATTTTGCTTACCACAGTGGGCTCTATTTTAGTTATCAGTTTGATCTCCTGCCAAAGCTGTGTTCAT
This sequence comes from Smutsia gigantea, assembly GCA_032199065.1. NCBI lineage: Eukaryota > Metazoa > Chordata > Mammalia > Pholidota > Manidae > Smutsia > Smutsia gigantea. The sequence continues at coordinate 3,230 of JAVSCE010020059.1, read as the reverse complement.
AGAGTAAGGGGGAGGGGAAGAGAGGGGATTTCTGGCATGTAGAACAGTTTGGAGACAAAAGCAAGCAAGTCATATTTACTCATTCAGAAGCTAAGATTACTTGGCTGGAAAAATGAGTTCAAGTCAGACAGTAGCAAGAACTGAAAGAAGTTCAGTAAGGAATTTGTTATAGAGGGCTTTGACACATAAGTCTGGATATTCTATGAGTGGTGATTATCTGAGCAAGAGAATGACATCACAATGCCCCAGAGATAACTACTGACCTATGCACACTGCACTGGAGGGAGATGAGATAGAAGTTCAAGGAGGAGAGGCTTGAAAATAGGGGAGGCTGTGTACTAGCTCATCCTAAAGTGAACTAGATGTGAGACTATATGGAAAGGAGGTAAAAGCCACAGGAAAAGAAATGGCAAGAAGGGTTAAGAAGAGAATGGATTAACAGCAAGGAAGCCTTCTGTTTGATTTCATCACATCTTCACTGAAGATAAGTCCTTTGTCTGAAACCTGTTTCCTATGTTTATTTGACTCATACTCATCTTTTTAGACCTAATTTATCCTTCAGATTGTATTAAAATGGTATGTTTATATATTTGTTTTCTCTACTAGATTTAGAGCTCCTTGAGGACAGTATGTCTATCCTCCTTTCCTTAATCCCTAATCCCTTCCTCCTTTCTTTTCTCTTCTTTCCTTCCTTCCTTCCTTCCTTCCTTCATCACCAAGTATTTTTTGAATACCTACTATGGCCCAAGGAAATCAAGAAAAAACTCGGGACAGACATTCCACCTGATTCTAGTGACACAGAGTTTAGGAATTCACGACATGTTTTATGTGAAGCTGTCTTAGTGACTACCAGAGAAAATGAAACTTTCTGCTGTCACTAGCATAGAGAGTATTCTATAATAAAAATATTTTTGGCCAAAAATGGAGGTAGACGTTTTCTAAACACATTTTATGAAGTCAACATTACCCCGATACCAAAACCAGATAAGACACACAAAAAAGAAAATTATAGGTTGCTGTCTCTGATGAACATTGATTAAAAAATCCTCAACACAATATTGGCAAACAGGTTCATCATACATTAAAAAGATCATACATGGAGACTTCCGGGAAGATGGCGGTGTGAGCAGGGTGGCAGAAATCTCCTCCCAACACTATATTTATCTAAGAAAACACAGAAAATACATCTATTCCTAAAAGACAGACGAGAATACACAGGAAAGCGCACAGCGTGCAGCTACACCCGAGAGGACTCAGCACCCCAAGAGGCGGGTAAGATACGGAGCCGTGACCCGGCGGGACCCGAGCACTTCCCCACCCCAGCGCACCAGCGGGAGGAGAGGATTCAGAGCCGGGAGGGAGTGGAAGTGCACCCCGCGAAGTAGCCAGCCCCGGTGATCTGCGTGGGGAGCGCTGACCCACATTGCGCAGTGCAGCGGAGATTGGAGAGACAGAGGGGCAGGATCTGAGCGGGGAACGCACCAGGGTGCTTGCAGCCGGCTCCCGGGAAGGAAAAAAAAAAGTGCGCGCTTTCTTCAGCGGTCTTAAAGAGACAGGAGCCCAGCGGAGGAGCCGGATCGCCCCAGCACACTCAGCCCAGCAGGCTGGGAGTCCTGGGAGTTTCAGACGCCTTAGCTGGCGACTGAGGAAGCGTAGCCATACTTAACACTTCTCACTGAGATCAACAGCCTCCTACTCGTTCCCACCCCTGACAGAGCGATAAAGGGCCCTGCGGAGCGGCACAGTCACAGCTGTGGAATAGTGGGGCAATAGCGCCACCTAGAGCATCCCCACAGAATCTACGTCCAGTGGGCATTTTTTTGTTTTTTTGTTTTGTTTTTGTTTTTTCTTTTCTTTCTTTTTTTTCTTTTTTGGTTTTTTTCTCTTTTTTTTTCTTCTCTTTTTAAAGTCTTAAAGAGCCCAGCTGACATACGTGGTAACTATCAGTGACCAAATTATACAGCCATGAAAAGACAGAGGAATATGGTTCAGACCAAAATCAACCAGACAACCCCAGAGAGGGAGTCTGAAGGGATGGAAATGCACAGCCTCCCTGAAAAAGAATTCAGAATAAAAGTCATAACCATGCTGATGGACCTACAGAGAAATGTGCAAGAGCTGAGGGAGGAAGTGAGGGAACTGAGGAAAGACAATACAGAAATCAGACAAGCGATCGACGGGCTTAACAGCAGAATGGATGAGATGCGAGAGACTGTTAATGGAATAGAAAACAGAGAACAGGAGTACAGAGCAGCTGAGGCAGAGAGAGATAAAAGGATTTCTAGGAATGAAAGAATATTAAGAGAACTGTGTGACCAATCGAAACGGAACAATATTCGCATTATAGGAGTACCAGAGGAAGAAGAGAGAGAAAAAGGGATAGAAAGTGTCTTTGAAGAAATAATTGCTGAAAACTTTCCCTCGCTGGGGAAGGAAGTAGTCTCGCAGTCCACCGAAGCTCATAGATCTCCCAACACAAGGGACCCAAGGAAGACAACACCAAGACACATAATAATTAAGATGGCAAAGATCAAAGATAAAGACAGGGTATTAAAGGCAGCTAGAGAGAGAAAAAGATCACCTACAAAGGAAAACCCATCAGACTATCATCAGACTTCTCAACAGAAACCTTACAGGCCAGAAGAGAATGGCATGATATATTTAACGTTATGAAACAGAAGGGCCTCGAACCAAGAATATTGTATCCAACCAGTATCTAGCATGATTATCATTTAAATATGATGGAGGGATTAAACAATTTCCAGATAAACGAAAGTTGAGAGAGTTTGCCTCTCATAAACCACCACTACAGGATATCTTAAATGGACTTCTCTAGATGGAAGCACACCTAAGGCTAAAAAGATGTCACCAGAAAAAAAAAAAATCATAGCAAAGAAAGCAGACCATCCAAATACTAACTGAAGGCAAAGAATAAAACACCTAGTATAGAAAGAATGGAGGAGGAGGAATAAGACAGGAGAGAAAAAAAGAAACATCAGACTGTGTTTACAATAACTTAACAAGAAAGTTAAGTTAGAGTGTTAGATAGTAAAGAAGCAACCCTTGAACCCTTGGTAACCACAAATCTAAAGCCAGCAATGGCAATGAGTACATACCTATCAATAATCACCCTAAATGTAAATGGACTGAATGCACCAATCAAAAGACACAGAGTAACAGAATGGATAAAAAGCAAGACCCATCTATATGCTGCCTACAAGAAACTCACC
>JAVSCE010020058.1:0-17671 GCA_032199065.1 Smutsia gigantea | reverse complement strand
GGGAAGGGAGGGATAAGGGAGAAAAACGGGCATTACGATTGGCACACATAATGTAAGGGGGGGCACGGGGAAGGCAGTATAGCATAGAGAAGACAAGTAGTGACTCTATAGCATCTTACTATGCTCATGGGCAGTGACTGTAATGGGATATGTGGTGGGGACTTGATAATGAGGGGAATATAGTAACCACAATGTTACACATGTAATTGTATATTAATGATACCAAACTTAAATAAAGAAATAAATAAATAATATTGAATAAAGCACACGTATTTAGAAATATTGAGAAAAACTTCAATCATTTTTATATTTAACTGTTTAAACTTTGATCCTTTGATTACAGACTGATACAATAATACTTTTTCTAAATAATCTGGTAACAAATAAATAAATTAAAATAAAAAGAAACATAAGCAAACAGTATAATTTAAGCAAATGCTACATTTAACTCCTGTTGTGACCTTTTATTTTCTTAATTTTCCCATAGCTAATAACTTAGAGCTCATTTTTAAGGAACAAAACAAAAAATTAATATTTAAAAATAAATTATGTCTTCTGGCCTACTCAATACAATGTAGACTCACTTCTCCCTCTTTCTCTCCACAAACTATGATTAGAAACATTGGAAATAATGCAAGACACAATGAAAGGAAAACTGAGCAGCAAGAGGAAGTTAAAGTGGTTTGGGACCCTAGGACTAGAAGAACGTGTGGCCGGAGTTCTTACACCCCACCACCCAAAAGAAAAAGTTGATTCAGCCCTATCATTTCTCATCCTACCACTTAACAATAGGAAACAGGCAAAGTACACCAATTTCTTTCATGTACTGAACAAAAACCCTGCTAACACTACGTGAGTGCCACACTAAGAACAAGGAGGACAGATATATCGGGAGCCTACTCACTATAAAAGAATGGGAGAGTTTTCTTCCATTCTGATAGCCTGAGGCTCTTCATTGGTCCTGCAGACAACATGAGTGAAGTCCAATGGGGATTCCAGCAGCAGGATATAAAACAGCAGACCAAACCAACACATCAGAAACTCTGAAAATCAAATTGCCATTGGTACCCCACCCCATAAAAAGGAGGCCAATTTTTCAAAGAAAGAGGAAAAGCAATTGTAAAATTTGTATGGAACCACAAAAAAACCTCAAAGAGATATGGCATTTGAGAAATAACAGAGGTGGTGGCATCAAAATCATGATTTCAAAATATATTACAAATCTGTAACAATCAAAACAGTACAGGTTTGGCATAAAGCAGACACAGAGACCAATGGAAGACAGAGAGCACAGAAGTAAGCCCTTAAATATATGGTCAAGTACTATTTGCCAATGGAACCATGAATACTCAATGGAGAAAGGGCAGACTTTTCAATCACTGTTTTTGGGAAAACTGGACATTCACATGAAAAATAAAGAAATTGGACCCCTATCTTAAACCACTTGTAAAAACCAACTTGAACTGGATTAAAGACGTAAATGTAAGACCTGAAACCATAAAATTCCTAGAATAAAACACAAGGAAAATTTTCCTTTGCATAGGTTTTGGCAATCCATTTTTTGGATATGACACCATAAGTATGAACAAAAAGTCAAAAAGTGCAAAAATAAATGAGAGGGACTAATGACACTTAAAAGTTTCTGCTCAGCAGTAGAAACAATCAATAAAATTAACAGGTAACCTACATAATATGAGAAAATATTTACAAACCATATATATATAATAAAAGGCTAATATCCAAAATATATAAGGAACTCACACACTCAATAACCAGAAAAAGTCATTAAAAAAGGATAGAGTGCTCACTCTCACTACTTTTATTCAACATAATAATGAAAGTCTTAGCCACAGCAGTCAGACAAGAAAAATAAATAAAAGCCATGTAAATTGGTAAGGAGATGGAAAACTGTCAGTATTTTCAGATGTCATAATACTATAAAGAGAAAACCCTAAAGATTCCATCCAAAAACTATTAGAATTTATAAATGGATTCAGTAAGGTTGAAGGATACAAAATCAATATACGGAAATCTCTTTAATTTCTATTTTCTAATAATGAGCTAGCAGAAAAATAAATAAAATAATTTCATTTACAATTGCATCAAAAATAATAAAATACATGGGAATAAACCTAATCAAGGAGGTGAAAGATCTGTACTCTGAAACCTGTAAGACGCTAACAAACAACACTGAAGACACAAATCAATGGAAATCTAGCCAATGCTCATGGATAGGAAGAATTAATATTGTCAAATGGTTATCCTGCCCAAAGCAATTTACAAGTTCAATGCAATCACTATTAAAATACCAATGGCACTTTTCAATAAACTAGACCTAATGATCCTAAAATTCATATGTAACCAAAAAAGATCTGAAATAGAAAGAAATCTGGAAGAAGAACAAAGGTGGGGTATCAAACTCTTTGATTTCAAGATATATTATAAAGGTACAGTGACTAAAACAGTATGGTACTAGAACAATAATAGACCCATAGATCAATGAAACAGAATAGAGCATCCAGAAATAAACCCACGGATATATGGCCAATTAATATATGACCAGGCAAGAATATACAATGGGGAAAAGATAGTCTCTTCAGTAAACGGTGTTGGGAAAACTGGACAGCTACATTCAAGAGAACAAAACCCAATCACTGTCTAACACTATACACAAAAGTTAACTCTAAATGAATTATATACCTAAATGTAAGACATGAAGCCATAAAACTTTTAGAAGAAAACATAGGCAAAAATCTTTTGAACATAAGCCTGAGTAATTTTTTTCAGGATATGTCTCCATGGGCAAGGGAAACAAAAGCAAAAATAAATTCGGACCACATCAAACAAAAAGCTTCTGCACAGCAAAGGAAACCATCAACAAAACAAGAAGGCAGCCTACTGTATGAGAGACTATATTTGCGAATGATATATTCAATCAGGGACCAACTTCCAAAATATATAAGGAACTCATATGATTCAACACCAAAAAAACCCCAAATAACCCAGTTAAAAAAATGGTCAGAGGTCCTGAATAGACAGATTTCCAAAGAAGAAATACAAATGGTCAACAGACACATGAAAAGATGTTCTATAACAATAATCATCAGGGAAATGCAAATCAAAACCACAATGAGGTATCACCTCACACCAGTTAGAATGACCACTATCCAAAAGACAAATAACAAGTGTGGGTGAGGATGTGGAGAAAAGGGAACCTTCCTACACTGTTAGTGAAAATGCCAACTAGGGCAGCTACTGTAGAAAGCAGTAGGGAGGTTCCTCAAAAAACCTAAAAATAGAAATACCATAAGACTCAGCAATTCTACTTATGGGAATTTACCTGAACAAAATAAAATCTCTGATTTTAAAAGATACATGCACCCTTATGTTTATGGCCATATTATTTACAATAGCCAAAATATGGAAGCAGCTAAAGTGTCCACCAACAGATGAATGGACAAAGAAGATGCACTGTGTATATTTATACACAATGGAATATTACTCAGCTATAAAAAAGAAAGCAATCTTGCCATTTGTAACAATATGGATAAACCTAGAAGATATAATTCTAAGTGAAACAAGCCAGGTGGAGACAGCAAATACTAAATGATTTGTTACACATGGAATCTAAAAGCAAAACAAAACCAAATGAACAAAATAGCAATGGACTCATAGATGCTAAGAAGTGACTGGTGGCTATGATGGGGTAAGGGTTGGGGTGAGTGAATGAAACAGGTGAAGGGATAAAGAGGTAAAAAACCTCATTAATAATATAAATTGGTCTTGGGGATGGAAGTACAACATACAGAATATAATCAATAATACTGTAACATCTTTCTATATTGACAGTAACTACACTAGTTGAGGCGAGCATTTAATAATATAGATAACTGTTGAGCTGTTGAATCACTATGTTGTGTACTTGAAACCAATATAATATAGTATATCAACTATATTTCAATAAAAAAGACAAAAAAATGGGCAGAGGATGTGAACAGACATTTCTCCAGAGAAGATATACAAATGTTAAACAGGTACATGAAAAAGTTCTCAACATCACTAAGTATCAGGAAATGCAAATCGAAGACACAAAGAGATCACCTCATACTTGTTAGTATGTCTATTGTGAAAAATACAAGAGATAAATACTGGTGAGATTTTGGAGAAAAAGGAATCCTTGTACACTGGTGGTGGGAACATAATCTGGTACAGCCACTTTGGAAAATAGTATGGAATTTCTCAAAAAATTGAAAAAACAAAACTACCATATGATCAGTAATCCCATTTCAGGGTATGTATCCAAAAGAAATGAAATGAGTATCTCAAAGAGATATCTGCACTCAGATATTCATTTCAGCATTGTTCACAATAGCCAAGACATGGAAATGATTTGATAATTTGTCTAATAAATGCCATACTCTTTAACAACTTCAAAAAGTTTTAACATTGAACATAGCCCATGGGGTATTTACAATATTATGCAATTTTTCCTACTTCCAAACATTATGCTCTAAAATTTGAAATCTAACTTTTCTTGTTTTTCACTTTGTTTGTTTTTACTGTCTTTTTCTTTCATTACCTCTCTAATTTTCTTCTTTGTTGCCTTGCATAACAGAATTCTAAGATAGCACCCATGACCTTTGTCCCCCTACTATTATTGTATTGTTAGATCTATTGTGCTACCTGACAAAAGGGATTTTGCAGATATTAAGGTTACTAATCAGTTGACCTTTAGAAAGATTATCAAGTTGGGCTTAAGCTATCATATGAACCCTTAAAGCAGAGAGTTTTATGGGTATGATATCTGAAAAAGAATTCAGAAAGATTGAGAATATGACAAGTGTGAGAGGGTTTAACATTAAGGAGGTTCTCCATTGTTGTGATGGAGGGGGTCATAGGAAAAGGAACTAATAATGACATCAATGAGATGAGAACAATCCCTAGCTGACAGTCAGGAAGAAAATGGTTACTTCAACCCTACAATTACAAGAGTCTGAATTCTGCCAAAAATATGAATAAACATGGAATTGGATTCCTCCACAGCACCTCCAGGTAAGAGCCCACCCAGATAAACTTCATTTAACTTTTGTGGCCTCTAAATAGAGAATCTAGGTGAGCCCAGCTGAACTTCTGATCTATAGAAATATGAGCAAATAAATGGGTATTGTTTTCAGTTGCTAACATTGTAGGTAATTTGTTATATAGCAATAGAAACCTAATAAACTCCAAAATCCTTTTGGTATTCACACAAAGATTAATCATCAATTGGAACTAAGATTCTATTTGGTCTCAAACAAATAAAATTGTGATAGAAACACTAGATCTATAGATTAGGTATCTGAGCACATGGAATTGTATTTCTGAAACTCCTTATAGGAGTTCCAATCCAATCTAAGAAGGTGCTGGCTTTGCCTCTATCCCCATAGAATCCCATGTGTATGAATGAAATGGCAAAGGTGATTTTTTTATTTGTGGGTGAAATAAGGCAATAGGCAGTTAACCAATTATTTAGTGATTCTAGAAAATGAATACTGTACCCATTGAGTCTAACCTAACTTTTAAAAGAGTAGGAACTTTTGACAGCAGTTGTTTCCATCCATTAAGATTGAATTGTCCATAAGATATTAATAGCCATATCTATAACACCATAGGAAACTATGTTGTTGGCTATATTGGTGATGATAGTGTTTTAAGGATGATAAAAAAAATCCTTCATAATGAAAATTGAAAGTACCTCTTTTCCCTCTAACTCAGAAAGTTACAAAGCTACTAACAAACTACTGTATAATAGTCTCCTTTCTAAACTGTCCTAGGGCTTCCTCATAATTCTGGCTGCCTTTCTAACAGATTGTACTATGCCTTCCAATATTAATCGCTATTGTGAAAATCCCAAGAAAGCAATACATGCCTTATCAATGCAAAGCACCAAAACCCAAATGACTAGTTATTACCATTCTCCACCTTCTCTGATTTATTTTTTTTGTTTAATTTAAAAATGGCTAAGATTTTATAAAGCAATAATACAAAAGGAAATCACCAACATAAACATGAAGAGATGAAAGGATAAGTGTGTAAAAAACTATCACGAAAGAGGAAATCTCTTCACCTATTTATCCACTTGTATAGAAGATTTTGGAACACAGAGAAGAAAGAGATCCAGAGACTATTGTTATAAATTAAATGTGGGAAAAGCAAAGAGAAAAACTGATGAAAAAGATGGTACGGTAGAAAGGCAAGGTAAAAACCTCCTCCCACATAGATACAAATAAAGCAACTACAGCAAATACAACTAACCTTGAAATGACCTGAAGACTGCAGAAGAGATCATCTATAACTAATGAAGAAGACAAGACCACACTGAGAAGGGTAAAGTGGCAAAGCCGTGATCAATAGGTAACCAAGCCCTTCTCCCAACCCATTCCACAGTGGAAGGGAGAGGAATGGAGCAGAGAGGGGATAAGTGCTCAGGAACTCTGCACACCTACCCCTGGAGATCTGGGAGGTTGAGATTCCTGTCACTTTTGGAAGACAGGCACACTCCTTCAGTCCTGCTCAGATCCAACACAGAGGCAGCAGTTTGAAAGATTTACCACCAACAGAAAGTGTGCAAGAGGGTTGAGAGTTGAGGGGAGCTCTTCCTTGAGGAGGAAGAGCAGATGGATAACTTCACAAGCTGTACTTTAGCCCACCTGACCAGGCATTCAAAATAGCAAGATTCAAACAATCTGTCTCCCCGACTGGTGGTTCAGAGATGAGGTGTGCCTCCCGGTGCACCCGCCCCACCAGATCCACTTGTTATGCAGTGGTCAGACTTTGCTGCCTGGCAGGTTGAAGGAGACTTTCCCAGATTTCATGACCTTCCCTCAGCCAAACTTGTGGGGCACTTGTGGGGGCCAGCCCCAAGTGTTCCACTACCCACCCTGGTAGCTTAGCCCTGTGGCAGTGCTCCCTTGCACACCACACATTCCCTGCCCACCTGGCCCTGCAGCTGCCACCATTGCTGCCCTGTCGGCAGAGGGTGGCCCTGCCCACAAATTATCCCAGCATTAGGGCCTCACTGCATTCAAAAGGGCACACAGAGGTAAGCTGTCAGCTTCTGCTAACAGTTCATCCACTTCCATCAGACAGGCAGAAAATTAGCCCCACCCACAGCCTAACAACAGTAACTGCATTTCCACCTAAAGGAGAACCTGGCACTGGAGAGAGAAGTCTTCAGCTTCTGGGCACCACAGGACACCTACTTAATAAAGCCATTACTCTCTAGACCAGGAGGTATAGTGGATCTATCTAATACAAAGGAAGGAACATAGAAACCCCAGACAAAATGAGGCAGAGTGATATGTTTCAAACAAAAAACAAGATAAAACATCAGGAAGGGCTAAATGAATTGGAGATCACCAATCTTCTTGATAAAGATATCAAAGCAGTCATAAAAATGCTCACTGATATGGGGAAAAGAATTGATAATCATAGTGGGTACTTCAACAAAGAGATAGAATATTTGAAAAAGAGCCACTCAAAGCTGAAGAATACAGTAAATGAAATATACAGGGTAGGGAATGAATAATAGACTGCTGAATCAATGAGATGGAAAATAGAGAACAGGAACACAACCAAGATGAGGAACAGACAAAAAAGAATTCTAAAGATGAGATGATGTTGACAGAGTGGTGTGACAATTCCAAATGAAAAACATTCACATAATAGGGGTATCAGAAGGAGAAGAGAGAGACAAAGGGATAGAAAGTCTCTTTGAAGAAATAATTTTTGAAAACTTCCCCAACTGGAGAAAGGAAATAGACACCCAAGTCCTGGAAGTACAGAGAGTCTCTAATAAAAGGAAGACAACACAAGGCATATAATAATTAAAATGACAAAGATTAAGGATAAGGAGAGAGTGTTGAAAACAGCAAGAGGCAGACAGTTACCTATAAGGGAAACTCCATAAGGCTATCAGTAGATTTCTCAGCAGAAACTTTACAGGGCAGAAGGTAGTGGCATGAAATATTTAATGTTTTTAAAGGGAAGAACTTACAACTAAGAATCTTGTACCCAGCAATGTTATCACTCAGAACTGAAGGAGAGATTAAAATGTTCCCAGATAAATGAAAGGTAAAAGAATTTACCATGACTATACTGGCCTTTCAGGATATATTAAAGGGACTTCTGTAGATGGAAATGTTCTTAAGCCTAAATATTTTTCATCAATGAAAATAAAGCAAGAGTAACTGTGGTAGGGCAATTACTAAGCAAGTATGAAGTTTTAAAAAATGTAGTAAAATCAACTATATAGAGAAATACTCATAGGCTACACAAAAGATGTAGATAATGACATCTCATACATAAAGTGTGGAGGAGGAAGAAAAATAAAAAGGCAGTACTTTCAGATTGTGTTAAAAATAGAGTGACCATCAACTTACTATAGACTGTTATATATTTGGGAAACTGTCTATGAACGTTATGATAACCACAAATCTAAAGCCCATAATAGAGACACAAAAAATTTTTAAAAAATCCAAGAATACCACTAAAGAAAACCATAAAATAACAGGAAGAGAGTATAAGAGATGAAGAAAGAAATACAGAGAAACTACAAAAACAACCAGAAAATAAGTAATACAATGGCAATAATTACATGCCTATCAGTAATTACCTTAAATGTAAATAGACCTGATGCATAATGAAAACAGAGTGGCAGAGTGGAAAAAGAAACAAGACCCAGCTATGTGCTGCCTACAAAAGACTCATTTTAGGCATAAAGACATACATAGACTGAAAGTCAAGTGATGGAAAAAGATATTTCATGCAAATAATAGGGAATAAAAAGCAGGAGGAGCAGTATTTACATCAGACAAAATAGATTTCAAAACAAAGACAGTGACAAAAGACAAAGAAGGATATTACATAATGATAAAGGGATCAGTCCAGTAAGAGGATATAACCATTAAGCAGCCAACATAGGATCACCTAAATATTTAAAATATTAACAGAATTAAAGGGGGAAATGGGTTGGAAATAATTCATTTTAGGAGACTTTAATACACCACTCACATCAATAGACAGATCAACCAGACAGAAAATAAATAAGGAAACAGAGGCACTGAACAACATATTAGATAGAAGAACCTAACAGGTATCTACAGAACATCCCACCCAAAAGCAGAAGGATATACATTTTTCTCAAGTGCACATGGAACATTCTTCAGAATAGATCACACACTAGGACACAAAAAACCTCAGTAAATTTGAAAAGATTTAATTGTATCAAGCAGCTTCTCCGACCACAATGATATGAAACTAGAAATAAATTACACAAAGAAAACAAAAAAGCTTACAAACACATGGAGACTAAACATGCTTCTTCTAAATAATCAATGGATCAATGAGCAAATCAATGTAGAAATCAAGCAACACATGGAGACAGATAAAAATGGTAATACAATAGTCCAAAATCTGTGGGATGCCACAAAAGCAGTTCTAAGAGAGGCATATATAGCAATAAAAGCCTACCTCAAAAAACAAGAGCAATCCCAAATAAACTGTCTGAACTCACAACTAAAGAAACTACAAAAAGAACAAATTAAACCCAAAATTAGTAGAAGGAGGGACATAATAAAGATCAGAGCAGAAATAAATGAGAAGAATAAATAGTAGAAAAAAAATCAGTGAAACCAAGTGCGGTTCTTTGCAAAAATAAACAAAATAGATAAATCCCTGGCCAGACTTATCAAGAAAAAAATAGAGAGGTCACAGGTAAAGAAACTAAGAAATGAAGTAATAATCACAATAGACACAATAGAAATACAAAGAATTATTAGAGGAAACTATGAAAAATTATATATAATATATTGCACAACCAAGAAAAAATGGACAAATTCCTAGAAAAATAGAACTTTCCAAGACTCACCCAGGAAGAAACAAAATCTGAACAAACCAATTACCAGCAATGAAACAGAATTGGTAATCTAAAACTGCCTAAAAACAAAACTTCAGGACCAGATGGCTTCAGAGCTGAATTCTGCCAAACATTTAAAGAGCTAATACTCACCCTTCTTAAAGCATTTCAAAATGTAGATGACAGAATACTTCCAAATTAAGTCTATGAGGCAAACATCACTCTAATAACAAAACCAGACAAAGACACTACAAAAAAAGAAAATTATAGACCAATACCACTGATGAACACAGATGTAAAAATCCTCAACAAAATATTAGCAAACTGAATTCAAAAATACATCAAAAGGATCATCCATCACGATCAAGTGGGATTTATTCCAGGGATGCAAGGATGGTGTAATAGTCATACATCAGTCAATATCCTACACCACATTAACAAAAAGAAGGATAAAAACCACATGACCATCTCAATAAACATTGAGAAATTATTTCATGAAATTCAACATCCATTCATTAAAAAAGCCACAGGGATTGTAGAACAGTGTGCATAATATAGTCAACAGCTCTGTAACATCTTTCTATGTTGATAGATAGTAACCACACTAGTGGGGGTGAGGATTAAATAATATGGGTAACTGTTGAACCAGTGTGTTGTGTATTTGAACCCAATGTAAGAGTGTGTATCAGTGATATTTCAATTAAAAAAAGACTATTGCAATAGGGGACAAAAATCACACTCAACTTTGAATGTAATATGGGAAGCTTGGTATTTCTAGCCAATAAGCAGTGTGAGAGAGTCAGGGGATGGAAAATTACTAAGAGGAAGCTGGTTGAGTTATGAGGCATGGGAGGATTCTTGCTAAACTTCCTTCATGGGATTCTTACTAAAGTGGGCTCAGCAGACCTGCAATGGTGGTCAAAGGAGAAGGACTAGTTGAGGGCTCAGAGGAGACTGACTGAAGTTTTGTCAGGCTCTCCTTTTGTACAAAGAAATATCATATTATTCTTTCCTTTGAACAATATAACTGTTATTCAGACAGGTCTTGTTAATTAAGGTCTAGCTGAACTATCTCTTACATATTGGCAGTATAATGTATTTTCTGTATGGCATTTAATGAGGGGAATTTCTGTGAAAATAAAAATAAAAACAGTATTAATGGTTAAAGGATACCATAAAGCTAGTTTCTGTTTCCAAAGGGAAAGCAGTCAAGAAGATTTCCAGATGTTGGTCTCAAAATTTCTTTACATGGTGGAATGAAGATGACAGTGGCAATCAGATAGACTTCTTGGTTCGCAGTTTGAATATATGGTGACAGCTTAGCCATCTGAGAGATTTTAGAGAGATTTCCCATTGTTATGTTTATTTCCTGAAGTGAATTATGGTAGACGTAGAGATTTTGTGAACTTCCTGAGTGGCCTACATAGCAGTGGTTCCAGCCATGGTTTGCCTACATTCTGCTGTGGTGATGAGTTCTTTGAAATTTATATCAAGTTATCCCACTTCAACTCATAGGACTTCTTTACATCCAAGGGAAAAATCCTGCTAAAAAAAAACTAAATTCCCAATAAGGATCTGAGAAATCATGTTTTAGTTCTCAGTGATGACAAGTCAGTAGGGCAGGAGCAATATTAGAAATGGTAGTTTGGAGATTTGTAGCCATATTTTCCACCCACTCACTTACTTGCCCTGCCTTGGCTAAAAATCCACAGATACCCCTGTTTTATTCAGAATTAAGTTCAAACTCTCTTCCCTTTTGCAATAGTCTTGAATAAAGAAATGTTTACCTGTTTAACTCTGACTTTTGTGATTTTGTGATTTTTCTTTCACAGTTCTGGTGGAGCCAAATTCATCATTGGATTCCTGTATCTCTTATCCACTACCATATACTCATAAATTAAAGGATTTGTCTTCATTTCTGACCCACCAAGGATCCACTGGGGAGTCCAACTCCTAATCCAGTGCTCTGAATGATAGTATGTTGAAACACCACAAGAATAGATTCTGCTTCCTAGGATTCAGAATATATTCTTGAAGTTAAATTAGAGTCCCAGTCTTCTATTTTTGTTAAGGTTCTATTGGCTTAGAACATGGGAAAATTACTAAGAGAAACTTGGTTAGGTATCAAGAGTGGAAAGATTCTTACTAAGCTGGCTTTACATAATTCTTGTTTAACTGGTTTTAGCAAGCCAAGGAACTCAGCCAAAGATGAGACCTAGTTGAGAAGAAGGATCAGAGGACTGATTAAAGCTTGGTCATGGAGAATACTTGTCAAAACCCAGTATTGAAACCCAATATGACCCAAAAGTCTGTTTTTCAACACTAGCCTCTGCTATCCATGTTACTGTGTGTGTGTGTGTGTGTGTGTGTGTGTGTGTGTGTGTGTGTGTGTGTGCATGTCCCTGCATATCTTCTTTGCATAAACATCACTTCTTTTGGCAGCTTTCTCAAGTTGCCAGGATTCACATACTGTGATTTGGCTACCAGAAGTCCTCTTTGTTTTGGCTTCTCTAAGTACCACTCCATACATTGATTTTTCATATTCAAAATGTTACTTGCCTCATCCCCTTAATATCTTGAATTAAAGGTTGCTTGAATATAATTTTTAAAGAGGTACAAGTTATTCAGTTTTGAATTTTCTTGCCAAGGGTGTTACATCTAAACCCAATTAAAATACACATATTATCAGAACATGAGAAATGTATCTGATTTCTTGAATTTTAAGATATCTTGCAAGGGAGTACTATTAAGCATTTGGGAGCTTTTTTGTTCTCATCATGTCACACCACCAAGGTAGCTATTTAAAATTCACCTCCTTTTTATGAAAAAAAGAAAGTATACCCACAATAGAAATGGTCCTCACGGCATGTGTTAACAACAGTAATGTGATGTGGCATCATTTTCTCTCTGGATCAGAGGTGATGGGCAAATACATCAAGCTACTCCAAGCATTAAACTTTACTAATGATTAAAACAAATATGCTACAGTTCAACTTTTTATGTTTTTTCGAGGCAAATGCTACACAAGAGAAAAATTGCAGCAATGAAGCTGAAAGCCAAAGCCTTTTTAATGAAGACATAGAAGTATATTTTTTACACTTTGTCTATAATAACACTACTAAATGTGGGCAATATTTTTCATCTTATTATGTATTTTCCATTCTTCCTCCCTCTGATGGAACTTTTGACATTCTATACTTATAACAACTATTAATTGTCATTACATTTCTATATCCGCAGAGATTTTTAGTTATGTGAAGAGGAGTGTTATGACTTTTGTGGTGTTTTTGCTGTGTTAATAATAAAACAATAATTTACCATTTTTAAGGTGGGAGACAGTGCTTCTAACCTCTTCACCATTTGATATTTGCCTGCCTTTACTATTGAGTTATTTCTGTGATATTAATATGAATATAATCTTTTTCTATTTACATGACATTTTAGTTGTATTTTTCTCTTGTAATCCTGCTTGGTAAAAGATGCCAAGTGTCATCAAAAAAACTAAACTGACACTGTAATTTACTAAGATTTAAAGATTTTCCTAGACATAATTATTTTTATAAACTTTTTGTAAAAATACCACTATTAGGTTCACAGTGAAACTGAGAAGAAGGTATGAAGATTTCTCATATACCTTTACCTTACACATGCATAGCTTCACACATTATCACATACCCTACCAGAGTGGTACATTTCTTACAATGGACAACACTATACTGATAAATCATATCAATAAAGACAATAGGGGAAATTATATATAGTTTAACCATATTGTTTGTTTTAAATTCTGCCTCATTTTAAGTGGCTAACTCCTTCTACCATAATGAGTAGCATGATTACACTCAGAGTAATTTTTTTTATTAAGGTATCATTGATATACACTCTTATGAAGGTTTCACAAGAAAAATAATGTGGTTATTATATTCACCGTTATTATCAACTCCCACCCCATACCCCATTGCAGTCACTGTCCATCAGTGTAGTAAGATGCCACAAAGTCGCCATTTGTATTCTCTGAGCTACACTGTCTTCCCCAGGACCCAAAACACACCATGTGCACCAATCATGATACCCCCAAATCCCCTTCTCACTCACTCCCTACCTGTCCTCCCCCAACCCTCCCCTTTGAGAACCACTAGTCACTTCTTGGAGTCCCTGAGTCTCCTGCTATTTTGTTCCTTCAGTTTTGCTCCATTGTTTTACTCCACAAATGAGGGAAATCATTTGGTATTTGTCTTTCTCTGCCTGGCTTATTTCACTGAGCATAATATCCCCCGGCTCCATCCATGTTGTTGCAAATGGCAGGATCTGTTTCTTTCTTATGGCTGAATAGCACTACATTGTGCATATGTACCACCTCATCCTTATCCATTCATCTACTGATGGACACTTAGGTTGCTTCCATATCTTGGCCGTTGTAAATAGTGCTGCAATAAACATAGGGATGCATCTGTCCTTTTCAAATTGGGCTGCTGCATTCTTAGGGTAAATTCCTAGGAGTGGAATTCCTGGGTCAAATGGTATTTCTATTTTGAGTTTTTTGAGGAACCTCCATACAGCTTTCCACAATGGTTGAACTAGCTTACATTCCCACCAGAGGGTTTTCCTTTCTCTGCATGCTGACCAGCACTTGTTCCTAGTCTTTTCTATGTTGGCCATCCTAACTGGTATGAGATGATATCTCATTGTGGTTTTAATTTCAATTTCCCTGATAATTAGTGATGTGGAGCATCTTTTTATGTACTTGTTGGCCATCTGAAATTCTTCTTTGGAGAAGTGTCTGTCCATATACTCCGCCCATTTTTTAATAGGATTATTAGCTTTTTGGGTGTTGGGGCATGTGAGTTCTTTATATATTTTTGATGTTAATCCCTTGTCGCATATGTCATTTACAAATATATTCTCCAATACTGTAGGATGCCTTTTTGTTCCACTGTGGGTGTCATTTGCTGTTCAGAAGCTTTTTAGTTTGATGTAGTCTCATTTGTTCATTTTTGCTTTTGTTTCCCTTGCCCAAGGAGATGTGTTAGGAAAAAGTTGCTCATGTTTATTTACAAGAGATTTTTGCCTATGTTTTCTTCTAAGAGTTTTGTGGTTTCATGACTTACATTCAGGTCTTTGATCCTTTTGGAGTTTATTTTTGGGTATGGTGTTAGAAAATAATCCAGTTTCATTCTCTTGCATGTGGCTGTCCAGTTTTGCCAACACCAGCTGTTGAAGTGGCTGTCATTTCCCCATTGTACGTCCATGGCTCCTTTATCATATATTAATTGACCATATATGTTTGGGTTATTTCTGGGCTCTCTAGTCTGTTCCATTGATCTGTGGGTCTGTTCCTGTGCCAGTACCAAATTGTCTTGATTACTGTGGCTTTGTAGTAGAGCTTGAAGTTGGGGAGCATAATCCCCCCCACACTTTACTCTTCTTTCTCAGGATTGCTTTGGCTATTCAGGGTCTTTTGTTGTTCCATATGAATTTAAGAACTATTTGCTCTAGTTCATTGAGGAATACTGTTGGTATTTTGATAGGGATTGCATAAGGCAGGATGGCCATTTAGACAATATTAATTTTTCCTATCCATGAGCACAGGATGTGTTTCCATTTATTGGTATCTTCTTTAATTTCTCTCATGAGTGTCTTGTAGTTTTCAGAATATAGGTCTTTCACTTTCTTAGTGAGGTTTATTACTAGGTATTTTGTTCTTTTTGATGCAGTTGTGAATGGAATTGTTTTCTTGATTTCTCTTTCTGCTAGTTCATCAGTAGTGTATAGGAATGCAACAGATTTCTGTGTATTAATTTTGTATCCTGCAACATTGCTGAATTCAGATATTAGATCTAGTAGTTTTGGAGTCAATTCTTTAGGATTTTTTATGTACAATATCATGTTATCTACGAACAGGGACAGTATAACTTCCTCCTTCTCAATCTGGATGCCTTTTATTTTTTTGGGTTGTCTAATTGCCATGGCAAGGACCTCCAGAACTATATTGAATAGAAGTGGGGTGAGTGGGCATCCTTGTCTTGTTCCTGATCTTAAAGGAAAAGCTTTTAGCTTCTCACTGTTAACTATGAGGTTGGCTGTGGGTTTGTCATATATGGCCTTTATTATTTTCAGGTATTTGCCGTCTATACCCATTTTGTTGAGAGTTTTTAACATGAATGGATGTTGAATTTGTCAAATGCTTTTTCAGGATCTATGGAGATGATCATGTGGTTTTATTCTTCTTTTTGTTTATGTGGTGGATGATGTTGATGGATTTTCAAATGTTGTACCATCCTTGTATCCCTGGATTAAATCTTACTTGATCATAATGGATCATCTTTTTGATGTATTTTTGAATATGGTTTGCTAATATTTTGTTGAGCTTTTTTGCATCTATGTTCATCAGGGATATTCGTATGTAACTTTCTTTTTTTATGGTGTCTTTGCCTGGTTTTTTTTATGAGTGATGCTGGCCTTGTAGAATGAGTTTGGGAGTATTTCCTCGTCTTCTACTTTTTGGAAAACTTTAAGGAGGACGGGTATTAGGTCTTTTCCAAATGTTTGATAAAATTCAGCAGTGAAACCATCTGGTCCAGGTATTTTGTTATTAGGTAGTTTTTTGATTACCAATTCAATTTCCTTGCTGGTAAGTGGTCTATTCAGATATTCTGTTTCATCTTGGGTGAGTTTTGGAAGCTTGTCTTTTTCTAGGAAGTTGTCCATTTCTTCTAGATTATCCAGTTTGTTAGCATATGATTTTCATAGTATACTCTCATAATTCTTTTTATTTCTGTCATATCCATAGTGATTTTTCCTTTCTCATTTGAGACTCTGTTTATGTGTGTGGGCTCTCTTTTTTTTCTTGAAAAGTCTGGTTTAGGGATCATCTATTTTGTTTATTTTCTTGAAGAACCAGCTCCTGCTTTCGCTGATTCTTTCTATTGTTTTATTCATCTCGATTTTATTTATTTATGCTCTAATCTTTATTATGTCCCTCCTTCTACTGACTTTGGGCATCATTTTTTCTACTTTTTCTAGTTTTGTTATTGTGAGTTTAAACTATTCTTTTGGGATTGTTCTTTTTTTGTGAGTTATGCCTGTATGCAATATACTTCTCTCATAGCATGGCCTTTGCTGTGTCCCACAGATGTCCAGTGTTGAATTACTGTTGTCATTTGTCTCCATATATTGCTTGATGTCTGTTTTTATTTGGTCATTAATCCACTGATTATTTAGGAGCATGTTATTAAGCCTCCATGTGTTTGTGCACTTTGTCATTTTCTTTGTGTAATTTATTTCTAGTTTCATATATTTGTGTTATGAGAAGCTGGTTGTTATAATTTCAATCTTTTTAAATTTACTGAGACTCTTTTTGTGGCCTAGTATATGATCTATTTTTGAAAATGTTCCATGTGCACTTGAGAAGAATGTGTGTCCACTTGCTTTTGGATAGAGTGTTCTGTAGATGTCCGTTAGGTCCATCTGTTCTAATGTCTTGTTCAATGCCTCTGTCTCCTTACTTATTTTATGTCTGGTTTTTATGTCCTTTGGAGTGAGTAGTGCATTGAAGTCTTCTAAAATGAAAGCATTGCATTCTATTTCCCCATTTAATTCTGTTAGTATTTGTTTCAAATATGTAGGTCATGCTATGTTAGGTGCATAGATATTTCTAATAGTTATATCCTCTTGTTGGACTGACCCCTTTATCATTATGTAATGTCCTTCTTTGTCTCATTACTTTCTTTGTTTTGAAGTCTATTCTGTCTGACACAAGTAGTGCAATCCCTGCTT
>JAVSCE010020057.1:0-78551 GCA_032199065.1 Smutsia gigantea | reverse complement strand
TTTTCCTCCTAACCTTAGCCAAATAACTTCCCCTACGTAGACTGTGTCTTCTTAAACTTGCCTGCCTTTGCCACTAGTAATTTTAGCTAGCTTGGCTCCCCTTGGCTCACCAAAATAACAGTTTCCCAGTGACCAGATGACCTTCATTTTAGCTGGCTAGGCTTTCTCTCGGTCCTTTGCGCTCTTCTGTTGACTTGCCTGTCTTAAGTCTTTCTTGCCCACTGACCTGAGGCTTCTCTCAAGTGAAAGTGCCCACGACTTTTGCCTCTAGATTGACAACTATACGCTGGGAATCAGAAGGAGGGGGGAGGGTAAAAGGCGCCACCATTTCTGTGTCTGAGAATGGGGGAGGTGAACGGAGTCATCCACAATTAGCGGATAATTAGTGCTGCTGACCCTTGGGGCTCATCAGCACTCCTGGGGCCAGCCCCCAGCAATCAGCCGGGGCAGGTTGAGAGTGTCAGGCCTGGGAATGAATAGGGCTCATCAGCGGTGCTGGAGCCGGGGAGCCAATCAGGAAAATTAATAGCAGAAGAGAGGAAGAGCAAGCAAGGGAGGGAGACTGAGATAGACAGACAGACAAGAGATATAGGTGAAAAATGAGGAAAAAAATAGAAGACGGCGGACTGGTATAGGGAATAAGAAGTAGGAATAATTAAATAGGAATAGGGATAGAAACGAGGGCAGGAAAGGGAAGAGTGGGAGGAAGAAAAGTCATGGAAAGGATGAGAGAAAGATGGAGAGGGAAAGTGGGAGGCATTGATAAGTACTGGGCATAGTGTGGGCCCTAGGAAATTACTCAGAGGCCGGAGTGAGGGGTTAAAGGCATCCGCGACGGCGGAGAGAATGAGGAAGAAGGGAAGGAGCCAGTGCCAAGAGGAGACCAGGGGAGAGAGTGTGAATGGGGTCGGGAAGAAACCCAGGAGGCAAAGGGCCCCAATTTGAGTGGCCCTGAGCCGCGACCCCTGGCGGTGGAGCGAGTCCGCTGCCGTCCCTGCCTCGCCACCCGAGAGGGCGTTGGGACTCGCTCTTGGGGCGGCCGAGGAGGGGCTGTTGGGGGCGGGATGCACACCCGGGGCAGGGTCTCTGTGGTCCGGCTCCACCGCCCAACTGCTCGACCTTCCCCGTGCGCCTCCCTTGCTTGCCGTCGGGCCTGGTCCACTCCCGGTCCACTGCCAAGTCCACACGCGGACTGGGCGGGCTAAGTTGGGGGCGGGCTGGGTGGAAGGAGGGGTACCGGCCCAGCAGCTGCCGTCGCCTTCTCATCGGCCGCAAACTTTCACAAAGCGGCGTGTCCGGCCTCATCAATCTCCATTAATAATAGTTGGTTGGGCCGCGGGGGGCGCGCGGAGGGTCTCAGGCCGCAGGGCCGGCCAGGCCGCTGGGACCGGGCTCTGCGGAGGGAGCGGGAGCCGGGCGCGGCGACGGCGGGCGGAGGGAGGAAGTGAAGCGTAATTTGAGGAAGATGGATGAGTCCGGAGGGCGACACCCCCAGCCCGCCCGCTCGCCCGCCCCCTCCCTCCTTATGAGAGAGAGGGAGCGCGGCGCCGAAGCCACACTGCGCCGAGCCCGCGCCCCGCCGCCACCTCGGCCCGGGAGGCAGGGAGCGAGCCCTGCGTGTCCGCGCGGGGCGCCCGAGCCGCGGGGCGCACGGCGGTGCCCGGAGGGGAGCGCCCGGGGCGGCTGCAGCTCCGGGCACGATGCAGAGAGCTGGAGGCGGGGGCGCCCCCGGGGGCAGCGGTGGGGGCAGTGGTGGGGGCCCGGGCACTGCTTTCTCCATCGACTCCCTCATCGGGCCGCCACCGCCTCGCTCTGGCCACTTGCTCTACACCGGCTACCCCATGTTCATGCCCTACCGGCCGCTCGTACTGCCGCAGGCACTGGCCCCTGCGCCACTGCCTGCCGGCCTCCCGCCCCTCGCCCCGCTAGCTTCCTTTGCCGGCCGCCTTACCAACACCTTCTGTGCGGGGCTGGGCCAGGCCGTGCCCTCGATGGTAGCACTGACCACCGCACTGCCCAGTTTCGCGGAGCCGCCCGACGCCTTCTATGGGCCCCCGGAGCTCGCTGCTGCCTCTGCCGCCGCCCGGAACAACCCTGAGCCGGGCGGCCGACGCCCGGAGGGCGCGCTGGAAGCCGAGGAAATGCTGCCCGCTCGGGAGAAAGTGGCAGAGCCCCCGCCGCCCCCGCCTTCGCACTTCTCAGAGACTTTCCCAAGTCTGCCGGGTAAGTGCTGGGGCCGACCGGGGCGCCGGGCGGGAGGCTCATTCACCTGGAAATCCCAGACAGTAGCTTGCTCAGAATCTTGGCACCTGCCTGGAGCCCTAGAATCCCAGACCCCCAGATGACGGGTTCTGGGAACCACCTCCATTTCCACTCCAAACATGGCACCTCTAGATCCCAGAACGGCAGCCCTGCTCTGCCTCCAGAGTGCCTGAAGCCTCACCAAAGACTTCCCCAGTACTCTCCTCCAAATTAGTGCCTTTCCTCCCAGCATTCTAGTCCTCAAGCCTCAGCCCCCACGGATCCTTTGCAGAAGCCCTTCATTTTTCTCCGCTGCAGGAATAGAGAACCTGCAAGTGTGGGATTCTTGGGAATACCAGCAAGACCCCAGGGTGAGGGTACCTTTGGGCAGCTGTCAGTTCAGTAAGGGAGGGTATGTTCTGGCTTCTGAGAAGATTGTATTGACCTCAAATGCACTGTGCATGCAGGGCAAAGGGAGGGTCTTAAAGTGGTAGTGACCGTGTTGGGGACCCGTCTTTGCCTTAGTAGTAGAGGTCACTTCTAAATTGGCAGATACAGAGCTAATACTTAAAGAACCAAGTCGGGGGCCTATGGAAACATATGCTAGCAAGGGGCCTAGCACCTGCTGGACCAGGGCTGCCTGGGAGGCCAAGAGAGAGACTAAGAGCTGGGTTGGGTGTGGCCCAAAGGTGAGGAGCCGAGAATCCAGCTGATTCTGGAACCAGTGAGATTTAGCTAAGAGGCAATTCAGGAATCCTGGATCATCCTGGGAGGATGCGCTCTCAATAGAGGCAGGGTATTTTAAACTGAAACCTGCTTTAGAATCAATCTGCTTAGAGCCCTACTGGCTTCCCTTTTGATCCTTAACCCCTAAAAGCTAAAAAAGCTTTTCCTTATCCAGGGGTAGATCTAGGTGTGCAGTGATCCAGAGCTTGTACAATTTGATGGCCCTCTATAAGAAAAACGGGTGCATGCAAGTGTGGGGTTCCTGAAGCTTCAACTTCTTTAGCATCAGGATGAATCTGCCTCTGTGTAACCATCTGTCTCATCCAGCTTGGCAGGTGGAAGTGACCCCAGGAGCCTGGGGGCTGACTCTAGCAGAGACAAAAAGGAGATCCAAGTGTTCTTTTGTCCTTGGCCAGGAGAGGGTAATTCCTGATAGGTTTCTGGGCTTTTCCTTGAAATTGTCCAGAGGTCTAATCATTCTTCCAGACCCCAAGAGTTACTGCTATAGGGCCTGTCTTCCTCTTCTTTTCCCTTTTAGCCCTGGGCGTTTGACTTTGGGGATTCAGTTTTTTGTTTTTTTGTTTTTTGTTTTGTACCTGTTTGGACCAGGTACCTAGAGGATCCAGTGTCTGAAGTCTAAGCAGCAATTCCTAAGGAGGATCAAAAGGAAATGATAGAGCAGCAACTGGAAGATGGGCGAAGTCCAGAAGCTAAAAGGGCCCGGAGGGGGAGGGTGCGAGCAGCCGACAGGATGAATGGGGAAAAAAAGGATCAGTAGGATTTTCAGAATAGGATAGTCCTAAGGCAGAAAAGAGCAAGGCAGGCCATCAGAGGCTTTGGAGGCAGTAGGAGCTGGAAGAAGAACCAGACACTTGAGAAGATGAGCTGAGGGGGAGGAAAGAGACAGATACCCACAGTGGAGGGAACTGAGGGAGAATATGAACAAACATGGGGCACAAGCAACTTGTCCTACTCTTTCAGGCTCCCCTTAGTTCTTATTTTGACCCATTTGTATAATGGAGTCTCTTTTCTGAAGCAGAGTATTGGCTATAAAACTAGACATTGAAAGAGACAGAGGGAGTGAGAGAGAAGAAGGGAAAGAGAGAAAGGGAGGAATAAGTAGAGGAAAAGAACAGAAGAGAATGACTGAGGAAAGAATAGAGAAAAGAGCCCGCAAACGCACTGTACACCCGGATCATTCGAGAGACTAAGAAGAGGGCTGTCTTTCGGAATAGTTATGTGCAAGGGATTTCTAGCATGGGCTGCGTGAAAAGGGAACAGTATCTCTGGACCAGAACTGTGTGTGTATGTGGAAGAATTCTGTCTTGAGAGGATTGGGAGGTAACCATAAATACACTGGTAGGAAATAGGGAAGAGTTTCAACAGTAGGAGTTATTTTTTTAAAAAAGGTTTTTAATCTTGGGAGTGATGAGAAACCATAATTTGTATATATAGAATGATGAAGGAAAGATCTTTATAATCAGAAGAAAATGTTGGAAACAAAAAGAAGAGACTTGTGTTGTTGTTGGAGTAAAGACAGGACTTTTTTTTTTTTTTTGCTAAGAGTGATGGGAAGGGGATCTTGCAGAGGAAGAATTTTGAGAGGTATGGAGTGAAGGTAATCACTCCTTTTGGGAAGGGCTAAACATAACAGGTTTATAGCGGGGCTTCTGGAGCAGAGCAGTGAGGAGAGATTTCAGAAGAAATATCTGAAAGAATAATGAGTGGGAGATTATCTGCAACTGTCACTTCTTATCACTCTCAGTACAAACTCTCCCAACTCTTCCTTGCCATGCCACTCATGTCAACCTGCCCAGTCTTGATTTTTTTAGCCCTAAAATAGTTAAGAAAAGGAAATTCCAGAAATGTTAGACATAAAATCAATTTGGGAGTGATGACACATAGCCCATACTGGAAATGGTGGGAAAATGAATACTCCATTTTTGGAATTGTATTAGAGTATTTAGCATGAAATAAGAGCGTCCTCTGCTCAAATAGTGGGATTGAAACCTCAACATTAGAAGAGTTTGGAGAAAGAATGTTATCTTTAAAGTAACAGAGGAATTGCTGTCCTAATGAGAATGTGTGACATTGGTCTGAAATTATTAACTTACATTTGTTTACAATTACTAGCCCTTTTAAATGAAATTATAGTGAAAATAGGCCATTTTGGAGAATGATGGAGAACTTTTTTTTGTTGGGAGTTAGGTCTATTTTTTAAAATCTTGCTGAGAGTTTAAACAAATACCACCCTACTAAAATTGATGAAGAAGAAAACAGAACTTTATTATGATTTGATTGCAGGTGTAGAAGCCATATTAGCAGACAAAAAGAAATACTATGTACATAAATTATGGGATAGACAAAGTATTGAGATTGGTAGATTGAAAATAATTCTAGTTTTGGAATGTCGGGAGCAGTGGGGATAGGTAGAGAAGGTGTCTTAGTAGGAGTGATAAAAGATAAGAGAATTTTGAATTAGGGGAGATTTAAAAGTATGAATCAACAGAAGAGCCCAGTGTTAGGGCTGTCTAGCAAGCCATTTGTGTAATTAAAAATTTTTTATTAGCCACCTTAAAAAAGTAAAAAGAAACAGTTGAAATTAATTTTAGTAATGTTCTACTTAAACCAGGATGTCCAAATATTATTTCAGGATTAGTCAATATAAAAACTTTTAATAAAATGTTTTACATCTTTTCATATTGAGTCTTTAAAATACAATGTGTATACCCCTCAAGTACATCCCAATTCAGACTGGCCATATTTTAGGTGGCCAATAGCCTCATGTGGCCAGTGGTGACCATACTGAACATAAAAGCTCTAGAGAGTTGAAGAACAGAGTCGTGTGAGACTGTTGGAGGCCAAAGAGCTTTGAATTGGGGTGGATAGTGAAGTCCTCCAGGTATGAGGAATAATGGAAAAAAGAGAGCGGTAAGGTCTAAATGACAGGAAAAAGAATTCTGAATGGGCAGTGATGACCTTGCTGTGTGTGAAGGTGCATATGAGCTCTGACTGAGAGTAATCGAAGCTAACTTGAAGATGTGGTGCAAATACACATCACAGAAACGACAGGTGAAGATGATGCTATATGCGGGTGCTAGGAAGATGATGAAAAGAGCTGTCCATTTGGAAAAATGAAAACTTTAAATTGGGGGTGGCTAGAGCAGTTCAGGGAGGAAAGGATTGGAGTGCCTGAAAATAAATACTTAAGAATTGTGTGAGATGGTTGATATTCCATATATTATTGTTGGATGGGTGATAAAAATATAGTGAGCATGTTGAAGAAAAGAAAATATTTGTAGTTGAGATGATGTAGAAAATAAAATAAAAGGGACAAACCTGGGAGCTGGCAGTGTGGTGAACATTATTTTAAAAAACCGAATGGAAAAATATTTGCTAATTTCTGAATAGAGATTGGCAGTAATAATGAAAATCATGCAAGGAGACTAGGAAAACTTCCTAGGAGCACGATATTTGTGCTGATTGCCATAAGGTAAGCACTTGATTGTAGTGAAATGACCATCAATTAATTTCTGAATAGGTATCCATTATGGCTGTCAAAATATATTTACTCATGAGAGAACAACAGGAAATGATAATGTGATATGGAGTCAGAGACTTCTGTTAGAAACTGGAGAAAGATTTTTTTTTGGCAATGAGGGAGACCTGGAGTATGTTTTCCTGGAAAGGTTGAGGAAGAACATACAGTGATTGCTCCACTGACATTTATAGAAAAGCAAAGGTTGCACTAACTGAATATAATCAAAGGAACATTTATTTAGGCATCATGACACGTGTTCAGTTCTCAACTTGGTTACTCATTAGCTGTGCAACATTGGCAAGTTGTTTAGTTCAGTTCAGGGAACATTTATTGTGTATCTGTTATGGGCTTAGTATATTCAAGACAGCATGAGAAATTCAAAGCCTTATAACTTCTCTAGGGTTCAGTTTCCTCATCTGTAATATAAAAGCTTTGATTCAGATGATGTTTAATGTTCCTTTCAATTCCATAGACTAAAAGGCTTATTTTTTCCAGCCTCAGTGTTTAGTGTTCTTATCATGGATTCCACGGGTCTCTTCTGAGGGGATCTGTTGATTACAGGTGGGAAAAAAAATTACAACTAAAATTTGGTACTTCCTTTAATTATGAATGTTGGCTAGAAACCATAGTAGCTTCAGCAGTACCTGAGATTTTTGTCACCAATAGAAGTCACAGACATTTTCTTTTAAATGTATAGTCTTCAGGCATCTTGTTTAATGAATTAGTAAACATATGATTATATCACAAATTAATTTATAAATATTTGATAATTATTTTTGTATAATTTGTTTCTAATATAATCCTGTGTGTTTTATGTTATATACTAAAAACATAATTCTGAGAAGGAAGAGGTTCATAGGTTTTATCAGACTGCCAAGGAGGTCTTGGCACAAAAAGGGTTAAAAAACCCTGGTTGAGAGAGAGATTTCAGAAATGACAAGAGGGAAATTCTACTGGGAAGATTGGGATGGGAGATTGAGATGCCTTGTAGCATAGTGAAGGTAACAATTGGGAGAGTTGAACGACAGAAGGCATCTTTGCAGTGGCATATGTAACTATGGTGATACAGATTATAGATGATTAGGAGGATAGTTCTTATGCTCTGAGTGATGGGCCTGAATGGTCTATACTGGGAATAATGGGAATGAGGCAGTAATTGGAATAATGAGGGGGAAATATTTTAATTGGAAAGGAGGAGGAATATAATATGAGCAAAGTGCTTTTGCATTGAGAATAATTTTACAGTGGGAAACTGTAAAGCAAGAATTTTACGTTGGAAGCAGTGGGAAAATAAGAATCTTTGTGGTAAAACTGGGTATTAGGAAATAGAAATGAAAGAAGTAATGGAATAGATGTACAAAAAGAGAGAAAAGTAAATAGGAAGGATGAGAAGGGAAGAGATTGGTGGGAGAGAATTTTATCTAGAAGGAATGGGGAAATGCCCCATGCTGGAGTAGGAGAGAAGAAATCTTGTCTCTAACTGGTGAAAAGTCCAGAGCTCTATGGGGTGGGGGATGGGGGGTGCTCACCACTGCAGTGCTAATGATGAGTGAAAGAGAAGAGGTAGGGGGTTTCATGGGAAATAATGATCATGTTGGGGAAAAGTTATCTGCCTGGAGTAATATGGAAGAAATATTGGCGTGCTAATTGGAAAAAAGAGGGCTAGGGAGAAACAATGCTTGTATTTGGTATGCTGGGAGAGTAACCTGCACAAGCTGAACTAAGTTGTGGTAGGAAGAGACAGCCCTGTGCCTCAGGTAGTCATGAGGCAGTGTCTTCATTCTCTTCCCATCCTAGAAGGGAAAGGAATCATCTTCAAGTGATGAAACGACAAACCTGTACAGGAAGGAAGGGGGCTGCAGGGATGACCAGAGACTAAGGTTATGAGGAAAAAGCACTGTGTCAAAAATGAGAACGGGAGAAACAGAAAGATACTTCTCAACTGGGGGTAATGGGAAATGGATTTCTTGACTGTGAATTGTGGAGGAAGTGGTACTACAGTAGAAGTAATCAAGAAGATGGAACTCTGTACTAGGAGCAGGGGGAAGAGAAGTGATGCAGAGCTGCCCAGAAGGAGAGAGGAAGATGAAGCTATCCGGAGTGAGGATGTGAAGAGCTTTGTGCTGGGTGGATGATAACTATTCTATAAATTATGCATAGTTACTAGAAGGATGTAACTGGTCTTGGCCACATCACACCTCTCTGTCTTAGCTTCCTCATCAGTAAAATTAGGGGTGTGAGTCAAGTGATCTCTAAGGTCACTTCCAGCTCCATAATTCTGTTTTTATCTATAAGGATACCTTTATTAGTGAATTATTTCCTTAAAAAAAAAGGGCCTCCCTTTTTTGGGGGAAATTCTATACTTTTCAGTGCTGAGCTGTCATGGTAACTGAGAAGGAGGCAGGCTTGGATAGATACATCTTTTGGTGAAACCAGGGCTGGACTTTAGGATAGAAAAGCTTTGTCATCTGGGATAGGGGAGGGGCTACCTGATTTGTGGTTGTTCACAGCCATCATACTAAATGAAAGACAGAAACATGTTATAAAGCTGGGAGTAGATCTAATCTAGGCCAAAACAATTGGATCAATTGTGAACGACTTTACCTGGTGAGTGGGAAGCAGTGCTCATCAGGGAGTGAGAAAAAGAAAAGCTGTGTTGGGGAACCAGTTCTTGGCTTTCCATATCATTTCTGGGTTGGGTACAGTATTTATGATAGGGTAACATTAGAATTCAGTCTCTTTTCATTCAGTGTCAACAAAGGGATGTGTAGCACAGAGAAACAGCATGGGCTTTGGGTACAGATCGGGGCACCACCCTTTCTTTGTGATCAGCAGCAAAATACTAACCTCTGAAGTGTCAGTTTCCTCACCAGTAAAATAACAGCAACAATACTTAGCTCACAGAGCTAAGGATTAAATGAGAAGATATTTGTCCAGCATCCTAATGTAACAGGTGTGCAAGAAATGATTGGTATTGTCTTTGTTGTAACTGGATGGGGAGCTTTGCTGGGAATTAAGTTGGGAAAGACTGCTTTACTAGGAATTGTGTGGGATACGTGACACTGTCTGTACTGATAAGGGTAAATATTTCTGGGAGTGATGATAGAAATAGCACCATATTTTGAGAATGGTTTATATGGGGAATATCAGGAGAGAACATTGTATGAATCTAATAAGGGTAGAGTTTCAAGTTGTTCTTTGGTTTCTTCTCCCCCCTTTCAGTTTTCCTGTTACATTTGACATCCTCTGGCTGCCCAAGCCCTTCTGCCATGTCCCACTGGGACGTGTTCTTCTCCATTAAAAAAAAATCCCTCTTCCTTTTCCTTCATCAGAATTCTGATTCCCTCTTATGTCTGATCTCACCTTGATATTAGGAGCCACTGGATTAAAATAATTCACACTCAGATGGATTAAGGAGATTTTTTAAAAGCCCAAATGAATTTCAAACTGGTGGAATTCTCAGTGTATTATTATGAATAATTTCAGGTAATGTGGTAAAATTATTTTGGACAGGAAGGTTGTGGGAGTAAGGGGGAGTGGCTTACTTTCCCTGGAGTCATGAGATTTTGTTCATTCCTAGTTATGGCATCGTATGTAGTTAGAACTCTTTGGGTTGGTAGTGACAGCAGCTCAAATCTAGTTTAAGATAAAATGGGCATGTATTGATTCACATGACTTTGAAGTAGAGGAATGGATCCAGCGATGCAGACAGTGTTATTAGGTCTTTTTTCTTGCTCTCAACCTGGCTCCTTACCCTGTCTTTGCCTCATTCTCTCCTTCAGACAGGTAAGGGAGGGCACAAAAAAGCAGCTCTAAATTTTTATAATCCCAGGTTGGGAACCCAGTGGATTCTAGCATATATAAAATCCTAGGATGACTGATTAACTAGCTTGAGTCAAGTCCCCAGGGAGATGGGATGTTAGGTTGGTCAGTTACAGGTTACGTGCCAGTGAAATCTGACTGACAGTCCCTGCACTGGGTTGTTAACAGGGGTGCTGCTGGTGAGTAAAAGGAGGAAGGGCTGTTGGGCAGACAAAAACAAACCCCAAACAGATGTGTACTTCAACTAGAAAGAAGGAAAGAGTGTACCTTTAACTCCCTTTCACTGTTAGGGAGGATAGCCCTCTCCCTGGCTAGATAAGTAGTCCTGGGAGAGAAAGAAGAGAGACTGCAAGTGAAGCTCTGAGGAGAACTCTAATGAGGAAGGTAGAGAGAATTGAAGATGGTAGGAAAGTTTCTGTTCTTCAGTGAGGCTGATTCCAGTCCAAGAAAGAGCTTGTACTTGAGGGATGAGGGAGACAGTTGTAAACTAGAAGCTAGAGGAAAATTGATATTAAAACAAAACTGTTTCCATAGTTTGGTAAATTATTTTTTAAATGAGAAAATACATTTGTAAATAAAAGGAATGCTCATCAGTAACATTACATCAGACAAACCAATAAAGACAGAAAAAATGAGAAAGATCTGGCAGGAATTTTGTCTTGGGGAATGATGGGAGAAATAGGGTGGTCGTTAAAGGACAAAGGTGAAATTCGGTGAGTGAAGCCTCTCTGGTGGCAATTTCAAAACACTCTCTGAGAATGTTAAGGGAAGATACTCATGATTAGGCTAGAGCTCTAAAGTGGCAAGTGAAAGGGATGAGGTCTGAACTAAAATTAGATTTGATAGGTAGGGTGTTTATCTGATGAGGCATCTAGAGAGAGGGCTTTTACTTTAAGTGGGAGGGAGGAGAAGATATTTTACTGGAAAGCATACAAAGAACATTGATAGGAGATTTAGGAGACTGAGATTGGAGACATGGCTCTGTCTCCAGCTATGTGACTTAGGAAAATCACTTAATCCTTCTGAAACTTCATTTTTTTCACCTGAAAATAAGGTCACTAACCTCCTGTTACTACTAATAATAGGTCTTCTCTACTTCAGTGAGTTGCTTGAAGATAATAAGTGTGAAAGTGTTTTGGAATGTCAAAGGTCCTACAAGGTGCTCTTGCCAATGATGATGTTAATATGCCACTAAAGGAGCTCTGAACTTGCAGTGCTTGGGAAATTGCCCTGAACTTGTGAAGGTGGGAGATACTCTGGATGGCAATGGTGTAGAGAAAATACTCATGTTGATTTGGAGGAAAGAATGTGAGGAGTCATGGGAAGAGCGGAGAGAGAAAGTGAAAATGAAATTTCCTTATTGTACATAAAATTTAAGGAAGGTATAGTAGCAAATGGGGGTGGGAAATTTCACTTTGAGTGAAAAAAATTGAAAGTGAGCTTGTTGCCATAAATGATGGGGAAAAGTACTGTCTCCGAAAAGAAGGGAGAAATAATTCTATTCAGGGCATTGTGATGATTATGAGGATTTAGAAATGAGAGTGGTGGCAAACATCTCTTTTTTGAGGGCTGACCTGGGTTTCTTTCCGCCTTTTACCCTGCCACACACACACTGATTCTGTGTTCAGGAAGCTGAATACTTGACTGGGGACAATCAGGAGGAGACCCGCTGTCCTGAGGGTGGTGGGGGAGTGCGAGAGTGGTCACTTTTGAAGTATAGGGAAGAGAAGTCAGAACTGAGTGTCATGGGGGCGAGACTTCTTTCAGTGAACGATAAAGACTGTTGATTTATATAAGTTAGAGCAGGGTGGATGAAGGACAACACCGGGGCTCTGTGAGTCCCCATCACCTGGGGTCCAAAGTGGTTCTCCACTCGCTGGGTGGTTTTCCTTGCCATGATCCAGGCGCACCACCTTAGTGACTACAGCTGCAGACTGTCTTTCTAGATTGTTCAAGCCTGGTGCTATATATGCTTTCTACTGGAGAAAACCTACCATGGATTTTTTGACCCTTGGTTTCTTCCCCAGCCTGACCTGACCCATTCCTAAGATGGAGTTTCCCTATGTCTCTGGTGCTGCTTCCCTTCCTCTGGGAAGGAAGGCCCCATGCAAGTGCGTCCCTGCAGCTTGAGTGCTGCTCTCTGGAGTGGGAATCAGGCCCCTGGCACGGACTTTACAAGTAATCATGGTTCAAACCTTGTGATTTCCAGTTCTATAGCATCCGCCAGGAGAATTCACATAAAGTCTGGATGTTTCCTAGTAACCAGTCTGCCCCACAATCATTCCCTCTGCATAGACACCAAACTGTTCACAGACTCTAGACTTACCCATAGGAAACGAGATGAAAACTCATACTCTGTATTACCAGTAATACCATTTTCCTATACAAAGGACAGGACCTGTCTGTTTGGCCTATCTACCTTGCAGAATGAACTCGTTTCCAATCAAAAAAATTTTCTTTTACTGAAATTATTCTCACCAGAATCACTTTTTGTGTAAGATTTTCAACGAAGTTTCGGTGTTCAAGTTTTTTGCTCTTAACAAATTATAGCATTTGCAATTAGAAATTTACTTTATGGACATTATCTCTACCAAGTCCAATTATCTAAATCAAATTTTGCAAATAGAAATTTTATCACAAAAATGTGCTTCTGTCAGTTTTTAGTCAATAACACATTTTTCTATGAGCAATTTTTGTTTGGTTTGGTTATATTTACCACATTAACATTCATTATAAATTAGATAAAATATCCTGCCTTACTTTTTAGCTAATCCATGAGAAAACGGTAAGCTGTTTCAGAACTGCTATACTGTAAAGGACTGGGCTGCTTACTGTATTACTCATCCAAGTCTTCAGAATATGTCCTGTCACTTTGGGTGCTGCGTTTAGGTGCTCCATCTGTTGGCGGAGCCAAGAACAGGTGGCAGGGCCAAGATGTTTTGCTTTGCTCCAAACGCATAGGTGTTTTGAAAAGAGGCAGGGATATTTTACTTTAAACAGCTTTCTGGTCTTTACTCTTTGATTTTTTTTTTCTTTCTTTTCGCTCTCTCTTCTCTAAAGGTTTCAGCCTTTCAATTTCTCTGACTCATCATTTAATTCTCCTGCCCCTATGTCTACCCCACATCTCTCTTGCCCTATTCCTCTTTCTGCCAGCTTTGGCCTTTCCTACTCTCCCACTCTTCCTGGTCTCGCTCACTGCCCCAGACCCTCTCCTCTGAGGCATGGAGCTGTATTTTCCCTTCTCAGTTCCTTTCTTCTACGCCCCACCCCCACCTCCTTCCACGGGTCCCTTATTTGAGCCCTCAGTGTCATGACTCTAAAGGCTCAGAGAGAAACTTGTGCGCCTTCTGCTCAGCATCTCTCTGGGATCAAGTAACCAAGAGAGGTTGTGAACCGGTGCTCCTTGCATGGCTTTAAAAGCAGCAGCACTGAGGGTGGCCCACTCATGTGGGCTTGACTTTATGGAATCTGTCTGAAGACAGAGGGATTGATGATGGGATCTCAGGAGGGCCCTGCCAGATTAAGGAACCTGGGGGCGTCATCTCAGTCATCATCAATTTATATTTATTGGACACCCCCTGGGTGCTTGGAGCTGTACTAAATGATTTCATCCTTTAAGCCCTGAAATCCAGGTTCTGCCTTTTTAGCAGCTGTTTAAAATACTGTAATATTGGGCTGAGTTTTTACAAACTTTTGTTATCCTTTCTATTGTTTACTATAAACCATGTTTTTAAAATTAAAAGTTAGAGGACTTAGTAATGACATTGGTGACTGTCCTTCATTTCTTTTAGCATTAAGTCCTATAGATTCGCATGGCATAGAGTCCTCTCCAGCTAGTGTGAGATCAGAGGACTCACTGAGAAGTGGGTAGAATAATATTCATGGGGACTATGTCTTATAGGCACTGGAGCTGGAAAGGGTGGGGTTGTGGGGACAGAGATGGAGAGAAAGAATGTGTGTGTGAGAAAGTGCTTGGGAATAGTTTCTTTCATTTAATCAAGTATTTATTAAGTGCCTACTCTATGCAGGTAATTTTCTAGATGCTGAAGACACAGCAGTGAAAAAATATATTAAAAATCCCTACCTCATGAAGCCTATATTCTAGTAGGAAGAAACAGCCAATAAAATAAATGAATAAAGTTGGTGACATGTACTATATATTTTTTATTAAGGTATCATTGATATATACTCTTACGAAGATTTCACAAGAAAAACAATGTGGTTGTTACATGCACCCTTATTGTCGAGTCCCCCCCACACCCCATTGCAGTCGCTGTCCATCAGCATAGCAAGATGCCACAGAGTTCCTGTGTGTCTTCTCTGAGCTACACTGTCTTCCCCGTGACCCCATGCACACTCATGTACTATATTATAGCAACAAATAAAACAGAGAAGGGAGGTAAGGAGTACTGGGAGTTTTAATTTTAAAAGGATGATCAGGGAAGGTCTCATTGATAAAGTAAAGATCTGAAGGAGACGGAATGAGTTGGTGCAAAACTCTACCCCAAATAGAATAACCTCAGGGAGGGGCAGAGAACCAAGATGGGAAGTGCAGGGGCAGGGAAACCAGTTCAGAGAAAATGTCATGGACTAGGTGAAGATAATAGTGGCTTGGACTAATGGGATGCTGAGGAGATGGCGAGAGGGGTCAGGCTCTGGGGTCCACTCTCAGGATTTGCTGGGTTATGAGAGAGGAGAGTGAAGGTTTGATTTGAATAACAGGGATGATGGTGTTGCCATTAACTGAGATGTGAGTGTTCATGGGTACAGATGGGGACAAGCCAGTTTGGGGGAAAGATGGGGGAATTCAACTTGGGACACATTAAGTTTGGTTTCTGTGGAAGTGGAAAATAGTGTGGGGAAGAGCTCTTCATGAAATGAAGGAGGAAACCAAGGATGTGAATATTGCAGAAAGCGAAATGTATTTGCCTAGGAATGAGATGAGGGAGAAAGCACAGGTGATGAGAGGTGAGTATTGTGAGGGATGTATTATCTGTGGACACTATATTTAGACAGTACACGAAGCTGGGCGCTAGCAAAGCCTGGGCAAGCTGTTAAAGAAAGAATGAAGACAATTTGCCGGTAGGAAGCAGTGAATAAGAGTAGCATAGGAAGGCTGGGTGAGCCTAAACTAGGGCTCACATGGGTTTTGAGAGGTTAGATAAAAAATGAAGCACTCAGGAAAAAAAGGCTGGGTCCATGGGATAAAAATGCCCTTGAGGTGTGAATAAGCTGAGTAGAGGGAGGTAGGTGATCTGGACGTGGAGAATTCTGAACTCTAAGGAGAATGTAAACATGGGTCTTGAGGAAAAAGAACAGATGTCGATTTCATCAGTGAGGGGAAAGGACGATTCCGATGATGGGGAAGGGGGTTGATAGTTAACTGGGCTGGTCCTGGAGGCCCTGTGAAGTTCTTCTGACAGGTGGCGAGGGGTTAGAGAAGACTGTCAGGGAAACTCTGGGTTCTGGAAGGTGCTCTAGCCACAGGTGCACACCTTGTTTTCTTACAGAGCACTTCAGCATTCCCTAAAGCTATTTTACTTTAGGTTATATTCTCAACCTTGGAGTGGGCTCATAGGTGCACATGTGATCCGTGACAAATACAGACAGATGCACTCCCACATTTACGAAGCCTTCCCCCCTTTACACAGTAAACTCTGTTGGTAAAGAACTGACTGTGCAGTTTACAGATTGTCCATTTTCTCTTGTTTCTTTCCTATTGGTTGGTTTTCTTTTGACTTTTTGTTGTTTCACTGCTTATTGGACCTTTGGGCAGAAAACAAGGGAGTTTGTAAACCCTAAACACTGAAAACATTTATAACTCATTATTTGCAGTTCTGGCAACACCATCAGTGGATAAGAAGATTAAAACCAATGGTTGAATTAAATTTTAGAATTATGTACTGATTAAAATGTTTACGTAGTTGCCATTACAAATAATCAAGAATCTATTAAATGAGTCAAAATTTATTTTTTACCGTTTTCCTCTCTATATTCTCTCTTGCTGCACTTCTGTTTCTTCCTCCTCCTTCTCCCATATTCCCTGTAGTTCTCACAGCTGACATCAAGCTCAGGGTCCTCAGAATTCTGAACTGGAGCAGAAAGCAGCTGTTTGTGCTGCTCCTGCAACCTTGGGAAGGAAGAAAGGTGGAAAAGAGATGATGTCATTTTCAAATTAAGGAGGAAGGAAGTATTGAAAGATGACGAGGGGGGCTGAGTAGTTGGAAGAAAAATCTGGCCACAGATACAATGGCTTGTGGCTGGGAGAGCTTCCCATTCTGGGCTGGATGGTCTGGGTGAGGAAAATTGGGGAGGGGGAGGGTAAGGAAACCTTCTGACTCCCACGCACTTTAATCATATCTCTTGGACCTGGATTTGGGAGGATGAAGATGGCAAATCTGATGAATCTTAAAGTTTCCATCAGGAAATGAGAGTCTAG
Organism: Smutsia gigantea; assembly: GCA_032199065.1. Lineage (NCBI taxonomy): Eukaryota > Metazoa > Chordata > Mammalia > Pholidota > Manidae > Smutsia > Smutsia gigantea. Next base: position 61,782 of record JAVSCE010020057.1, on the reverse strand, counting down.
GATTCTAAATGTTGGGAAGAGGGAAAAAGGGGGAGATGGAATAGGTGTTAACATGTAGGTTTTCCCCTTGGGCCAGGTGAGGATTCCTAGGAAAAGAACAAAGGCCTACAGTTGTGATCTCCCCCTCTCTCCTGCAAAAGTAAATTCTTACATTGGTCACTCCTGCCTGCTGTAACTGAAACACTCCCAAGCCAGGTCCCACATTGCTTGCTTCTGGGTCCTGAGGTTGTGTGGTTTGGATTTGGAGGGGTGGTGAATGTGTGCAAAACCCTCTGTCTGGGTCTGGAGAAAGCTGAGACGGTAGTGGGTAGGGAGAACGAGGTCGGGGATGGGGGGAAAGTTGAGGGGTCACAGTCCTGGAAATGGTGTTCTTTGGTATACACTTATTGCCTCTCCCACTTGGCCATAATGAAATCTGTGCTGGTTAATACCTTTCTTCCCGTTTCTTTGTCTTCCCTGAACCTCTTCCCCCACCATCCCCCAACCCTGTCCTGGATGTGCCATCCTTGTCCCCCCTCCTCCCCACCTCATCTCCACATCTGTATCTTCCTACTGTTGTTCTGTCCATGCCTGGCCATGGTTCCGTGTGCCTCCTCCAACCTGTCTGCCTTTCCTTGCTTTCTCCCTCCCCATCCGTTGGTTTTCACTCCCCACAGCAGAGGGGAAAGTGTACAGCTCAGATGAGGAGAAGCTGGAGGCACCAGCAGGAGACCCAGCAGGCAGCGAACAGGAGGAAGAGGGCTCAGGCGGTGACAGCGAGGACGACAGTTTCTTGGACAGTTCTGCAGGGGGCCCTGGGGCTCTCCTGGGACCTAACCCGAAGCTTAAGGGAAGCCTGGGGACTGGAGCTGAGGAGGGGGCACCCGTGGCAGCAGGAGTCACAGCTCCTGGGGGCAAAAGCCGAAGGCGACGTACAGCATTCACCAGTGAGCAGCTTTTGGAATTGGAGAAGGAGTTTCATTGCAAGAAATACCTGAGCTTGACGGAGCGCTCCCAGATTGCCCACGCTCTCAAGCTCAGTGAGGTGCAGGTCAAGATCTGGTTTCAGAATCGGCGGGCCAAGTGGAAGCGCATCAAAGCCGGCAATGTGAGCAGCCGCTCCGGGGAGCCCGTGAGAAACCCGAAGATCGTTGTGCCCATACCCGTGCACGTCAACAGGTTTGCCGTGAGGAGCCAGCACCAGCAGATGGAACAGGGCGCCCGGCCCTGAAGGCTCCCAAGGACCTTGGAAGGCAGAGGATCTGTTCCTGAGCCTGTTTGGAGACTGGGTTAGGGTTCTGTGGACCAGAGGGGTTGTGATCCTGCCCGGGAGGGGGCTCAGGTGGGGCAACTCAATCAGTGTAGGTGTGCTGTACCGGCAACCTGAGGCGTGAACCTCTTCCAGAGATCATCGGGCCTGGGGCCTCCGGGGTTAGAGGGCTTGGTTCTCACTGCGGAGGAGCTGTTGGGACTGAGGTGGGCTCTGGGGGAGGGGTGGGCTCTAAAACGCCTGGGGCCTGGCAAACAACCTGAAATCACTTCTGACAGGGCTGGGGGGAATCCAAGTGATGCCTAGCCAAGCTGATCAAGCTCCTTATTTATTTTGTGTAAAGTTTGTACATATGGAGCTATCTGCCTCTGTCTGTCTGTCTTGTCTGTCTGCACCCTTCAGAGGGATTGGAGGACGTTCTGCATTTCCTCCATCTTCAGCCAGAGTTCAGCCCTACCTTACTGCCTTGGGGTGGGTACCATCTTGCCTGCCTATAGTGCAAGGACATGCAGAGAACCAGAATAGGACTGTCACTAGCCTCCTAAGAAAGGTCAGCACTCTGTCCCTTCCCATGTGACCTACCTCCACCTCTGTCCTCCCACTCCGGGCTCTGTCCACTGCTCACACCTCTAGACTTCACGCTCCTAATGTGGCACTTTTCTCTTTACCCATTAAACAGGTAAGCTTCTTCATCTCTGTGCCCTCTTTGGAAGAGTTGGCAGATGGGCTAGAGAATTTGCTCCCTTTTGGATTTTGAAGGGAAATGAAATTCTTGGCCCTAGTTCAGCCGGGGTGTATCTAGGCCCTGTGTAAGTAGATACATGTCACCAGTCCTGTCACTGATTAGAACAGGCTGGGGCCTCACCCCTCTCATGTATGAGCTCAATCTTTTTCTACAGAGAGGACACAGTAACTTAGTCCATCTCTGGTACCCTTTGATATTCCAGACATGAGTGCCTGGAGTTCAAAGACTCATTTCCAGTTCTCTGTTTTTGCAGCATTAATTGTGGCCTCTCCCCATTGCACCATTTACGAGGCTTGAGATTATCAAATCCTCTTCTATTATAAAATGAGATCTCTTGAGAAGGCCCACTGCAAACTGGATGAGGCAGGAATCAATCTGTGATGGTTCTAGAAGGGTGTGTACTGTGGGGGAAACTATGGAAATAGGCATCAAAGGCTTTGGGGTTGGAATTCTATGAGCAAATTAAGGAACAGCATTAGTAGACAAAGTAAACATAGGGAGTTGAGGCTTCAGGGCACTTGGGAGAGACACAGTGTAGTGAGAGGGAAACAAGACAAATCAAAACTGTGCCATTTCCGCCCCCTCTGTCATAGAAAGGCTACTCTCCTGTATGGACCATGTAGCAGGGCTGAGCAGACACTGGGAGTAAGGGTTATTGCAGAAGCCACCTGCAGTTGGGACCATGGTAAACAGGCTTCTTGGGAAGAAACTTGACCTGCATTGATTTGGGAGGGGAGCTAGAATAGGGAAGAGAGCCATAAAGAAGAAAAACAGGCCATGAGTGAGGTATGGAAACTCAGGAGATTAAAGGCCATGGAGGGGAGAGAAGTACAGCTTATGAATTACCTGGCCAGCCTCCTTACCTTTCCTTAGGGGGATGAATAGCTGCTATTCCTGATTCCTGGAATGGCAAACCAGCCAATGTCTATTCACTCAAACGTCTACTGCCTGCCTCTTCTGACAAGGCTGAGCCTTTCCTTAGCAGTTCCCCTCTCCCAGCTGGTTTTGGCAGCCTGGGGCTGACTGGTCATTCACCGTGGTGTCACAGTACCCCAGCTCGGACACCTGGATCCAGGGTAGATCTTCTCCATTCTTTGGCTATATTTCAGCAAGGCTTGAGACTCAGGCTAAAAAATGTGTAGTCCAGACCAGCCCCATCCCTGATCTGGGTCAAGGCCATCTCTGATACCTTAGACTCATCCACACAGGGGACCTACAGGGCTAGATTCTTTTTAGGAGAGAAGCCAGGTAGAGGCGGCTCACAGGAGCTATTGTCATTTTGACTGTCGGGAATCCCTGTCTGCAGGTGGAGGGCTAGGACAGAGGCTCTCTAGCTCTGCACCCCTGGGGGAGTTGGGGACCCAGGCAGGATAGCCCTCTGAAACCAAGGCCCGGATTCACTGTTTTTCTGGATTTGCCTATGATGTCTTCATACTATACCAGGCAGAATCCAGCCACTAAGGCAGCTTTCTGTCCTTAGGGAATGGTGGTGGTTATTGCTGGTATTTTCTGAGCCCAGGAACCTGTTCTTACACATACCCATGGCCCTCTCTCTGTTCTACTTTTATCTTTGCTTGAGGCTCTTGGCCTTGCAGAAAGGGGCTGTGGACCAAGAAAATAAAATCTGGTTTCCTTCCCAAATATTGTTACTTGGTTATTTAACTATACCTAGGCAGGTACCAATGCACGGAGCACCAGCCTAACACACCCGCTGTACACTCAAAGTGTTGTGGACAAGGGCCACCAGCAAAGTGGTTCCAGGAATGGGGAAGCGATAGACTCCTTACAGAACAGGGTCCCTAACTTATCAAGTTCTTATCCTTCAAGAACTGGTATAGAAGGGTTTCTCCCAAGTCTTTCTAGAATAACTCAGGGATAGTAGAGGGAAAAGCAGGGGCTCTGGATTCTACCCCCAGCTTGGCAAGATGTTGGTAGGAGTCAGGGTGGCTGTCCTGCCATCAGTGACCTACCTTTTTCCTTTTAATCAAAAGTAGAGTCTAGGAATGAGTACTGAGAGCCTGCTGCCCTAATAAACATCTAGCTGCTTATTTGGGGGCATTCTCAGAATTCTCCTGTGCCTTCATTCAAAAATCTCTGTCCACACCTGGCTGTACGGACCAATTCCTAGACTCTTAGGGAGGAGGGCAATGCTTAGGCCCGCTGTTTGGGTGAACTTTGGCCAGTGCAGGGCATGAGGTGGCTGGATAGAATGCTGATGAGAACAAGGAGACCAGCTGGAAAAGCTTTCTGGGGGTGGGAGGTGTGAGTGTGGAAGGCAGCAGAAGCTTCCAGTAGGAAGCCCAGAGCTCCAGTTCTCCTATCAGGGTTCACTGCCTGTGCTGCTGACACACTCAGCTACACCCCCAGCAAGGAAGGGCTGGGCTGAGATGCACACAGGAGGCTTAAGGGAAGACAGCCTGGGCCTCAGGCTAGCCGACGGAGGAGAAAATCTAGAGCACAGACAGCCAACATAAGGAGAGAGCAATAAAGAAATAGAGATGGGGGGCATTTCTGGAAAGGCAGAGATCTAAAAGGGGAAACAAAGCCACACACAGTCTGTTTATTGGCTCATCATACACACACACCAAATATGTACACAAACATAAATATTCCAATGTACAAATTTACATGGGACTCCCAGATCACACATTTGTCCTGTTGGTCCAGAACCCCACAACCTGTGCCCTATCCAGGCTCCATTGTAGGATGAAGGCTTGCAGGGGGCTGGCACTACAAGGTAGGAATCTGGAGGAGGGCGAGGTCCGGCTCCCCTCTCCTCACAGGTACCTCCACAGGGTCCTGTCCCTTTTCAGTGGCACCATGGGGCAGAGGGCTAAATGCCTCCACTCCCTTTCTGCTGCAGTTCAAATCCCAGATGTGTCTTCTCTCCCACTTAGCTCCTCCCCTCCTCCTCCTCTGCACGTCCCTGTTTCTCAGTGTCTCTGTCTTTGTTTCCACCAGTGCTTATAGGGAGGTAGGTCCCCAGGCCACAGAATCTCTCTGGTCTCTCTTCCTCTTCCCGGGCCTTATAGGAGGCTAGGACTGCGGTGCAGCTCAGCAGAGGTGTTGGTGCCATTGGCAGGCTCTCTGCTGGGGGTGGGAGCTAAGCCACAGCCCTCCCCAGGGCAACCATGCTGGATCAAGATGTCTGCACACTCCTGGCTGCCAGCTCGACGAGCATAGGCCAGTGGAGTCAGGCCCCTGGCATCCCTGCTCTTCACATCCACCCCGTACTGCAAAAGAAAGCACATTTTCACAGTTGGTATGTCATGGCAGGAAAGGTATGGGTTCTTAGGGAGAAAATGGAGAGGTGGCTTTCAAATGGCTGGGATAAAGAGGGTGTCAGGAGGTCAGGCACCAGGCAGGGTGGTGCTGGGAAGGCAAGGAAGGGGTCCACAACTCACCCAGATGAGCAGCTGTGTGAAGACCACATTGGCCATGGCACTGGAGAGGTGCAGAGCTGTCCGCCCGTCCCCGTCCCCATAGGTCTCATTCACCTCCTCCTTGGACCCGTGTGCCAGAAGCATTACCAGCAGCCGCAGGTCGTCCTCCACCACAGCCCGGAGCAGCTGCTGCCCCAGCGGCACATCCGAACTCGGCAGCGGGGCCAGGAAGAGCTTCTCTTCATACTTGGCGCGGATCCAGCGCTCCTTCTCCTCTCTGCAAGCACAGGTCAGGCAAGGCGGCGTGAGGCCAGGGGAAGGGTCAGCAAATGACATGAGCACCCCGCGGGAATAAGGGAGAGAGAGAAAGTATCAGTCGGAGCAGCAGAGACAGAACTGAGAAATCAAGGACATGCAGAGGGGCAGTGGGCAACGCAAAGGGTGTGGAGGAAGCTGAAAGGCAAGAACACTAAAGGGAGAACCCTAGGGGACAGCGGGGATGTGGGGGCTGAGAGGGCAGGAAGATTCCAGGCAGGCCTCCCGTGGCACCTTATCTGGCCCTGCTGGAACAAAGGGGAGGGCCTGCAGTGGGGGCCCACACACTACCCTATCTGCCACCCTTTCTCCCCATCTCAGAGCTCAGGATAGGGCCTTCGCACCACAGAGCGATAGGGCCTTGCGCATGCGCCTCCTGCTGGCCCCCTGACCTGCAGATAACAGCTCAGAAAGGGCCTGTTGTGGTGAGGTGCCTGAGTGACAGGTGGGGGGGAGGGGCACCCCAAGGGGCCAGCTGCCAACAGCCAGTTTTAACCCTTCTAGTGCTGTCACAACCACTAGCATCATCCCGACCTTCCCCATACCGGAGCACCAATGTCCCTTTCCTTCCTGGCCAGCTTCAGGGCCCCATCCACTCACCTGCAGGCATCAGGCCCCGGCTTTGCATAGCCATCCAGGGCCCCCTCCCAGACACTGTTGGCCAGAGTATTGCCCATCGCGGTCATGACAGCCAGCAGCTCAGGCGGCCAGTCATCAAGGTCCAGGGAGCGGACCCGGGACAGGTGGGCCCCGAGATGTCGGTGGGTCCCTGAGCACTCAATGCACATCAGGGCGCCCAGGTTCAGGCTGGCCCAGTCTGGATCTGGGTGAGGAGAGAAGGCATCATGAAGCCCACAACCAGAGTGAGACCACCAGGAAAGTCCTCCGTGCCCTTTGCTTAGCCTACTGGAAGCCTCTGGCAGAGCTTCCTCTAAGCCGCCCCCGCCCTGGGTGCACCTGCCGGGCACTCACTGGGGGTGTCGCAGTCAATGCAGAAGCTGTTGCCGCGGACAGTGCGGACGGCCTGCACAGCCAGAGCTGCGTTCTGATGCCCGAGTCGGCTCTGCTGCGACAGGAGACACAAGAGGTGGCTGGTCAGTCACCAGCCACCTTCGGGTCCCACCCCACTCTGGCCTCTGTGCCAACCTTGTCCTTAGCGCTGCGGCAGCCCTGCAGGCTGGCAAGGATCTGGGCCTGCACACTTTGTACCCACAGCTCCCGCTCCTCTGCTGTTGAGGCTTCGAAGTGCCACGTCTGCCCAGTGAGGGACACCACCACAAACTCAAACGACTCTTCTGCCTCTGTGGGGGACAGGGGCATTTACCACCATCAGGGCAGGGCACCTTGTCAGCACTGCCTTCCTGGTTCTCATCCTCCCTCCCCTGACCCCAGCCTCAATGGCCATGCTTTCCAAGGCAACTTTAAAGAGGAGAGTGATATGGAGCCCTCAAGCCTCCATTCCTAACCACCTGTGGAGCCTGGGTGAAAAAAGACAGGATGCGAGGTTTTATCATCACTGGTACTGCCAGAATGGATCTGGAAATTCGGGGTGCTTCCTGGAGAAAGAAGGGCTGCATATCTGGAGAAGGATGTGATGGGGTGCTAGGAGGCAGTGCTGGGAGATGGTGGGGGAAGGCGGGCGTGGGCACCATCCGTACATGTCAGCTGCAGCCGCCTCATTTTGCAGCTCATTAAACCCAATATTCCTGACGGCGTCAGCGTGGGGCTCCTGGGAGCTGGGCCCCTCCCCCACTACCCAGGCACAGACAGGCAGTCAGGGCAAGTGGATAGGGAGAGGGGAGGTTTTCTCCACCAGCCACCATGTGTGAGCAGACAGGGACCTGAGGACACCTGCAATGACAAGCCCTGTGAGCTGGACTGTGACCCTAAGCGATGCGATGAAGCCCCTCCAAGCTGTGCTCTCCCAAGGCCCCAAAAGGCAGCCACATGAATCTCATTCCCAGTGGCCACCACCCCATGGGCCAGTGATTCCTAACAAGCAGTGTGACTGTTGTGGGGGCTGGAGAGACAGCTCAGGTACACGTACACTGTACACGGGCAGGCCCAAGGGGTTAGCCAGAGGCCAAGGCCTGAGTCACATGTGCCCAAGGCAGCGTCTCACCTCACGACACTGACATCCCCTGGAAGTCCTCCTGCTGGGCTCCTGCTCTGCGGGCACTCTTTAACAGAACTGCCTTCTAGGAAGAGAGCACTGGTACCTTTTCTTCCCCCAGGCCCCACCATTTCACTTCACCTTGCTTTCCACATAGCCTTTGAACTACATAATCTCAATCATTTTGGGGAATCTGTTCCCTGGTGCAAGTGGACCCCATGCCACAAGTGCTGCCCATCGCTATGCTACAGGTTGGCTGGGAAAGGGGGCTCTTTCCCCTAGAGGTAATGTCCACCCACTTACCCATACCCCTAGCCCTGACAATCAGAGCAGAAATGAGAAACGATGCATAAATATAAGGTAAACTTATTTGGGAGCAAAAAGACTCCAACCACTGAGAAGAGGGACAACTGAAGATAATTTGGGGCAAACCAGGGAAACAGCACTGTGATTAATAAAGAATTATAAGGAAGGCCCTATGGAAAAATGTTTGAGGAGCTAGAATTCCTTAGCCTAAAGACGACTAAGGAGAGACTTAGCCAATCCATACATGCGTATTAAGCACCTGTTATGTGCTCAGCGCTCATTAAGCTCAATGGGTGATACAAGAGGCACAGAAAATGTAAGTCCTGCCCACAAGTCTTGAAAGAGCTATTGGAATGACAGCCTGCTGTCTTGTTACCTTCTGTAAGAATAAAAGTAAACTCACATTTTAATAGAAAGGGTTTAAGTTAAGCAGAAGAAAGGTTTTCTAAGATACTCAGTTTAACTGATTACCAAAAGAATTCATAGGACTACTTTTATTAGAACTTATTAGAAAGTGCTTGATCTAATACAGAAAAAAGGGGTATAACTTTTAGGGTACTATCCCCAAGTCCCTCTGCCCACCTCTTGTGCCCCGGTTTCCCTCTGGGTCCCCCTAACCTTCAGCAGCACTGCTGGGGCCGTCTGGTCGGGGGGTCCCGGTGCTCTTTTTCCGCCGGTGCTTCTTCCGGTTGGAGTGGGGAGATGGGGGAGGCTCCAGCTTGGGGCTGGAACTGAGCACCTCAGCTGGGCCACTGGCTGGTGAGGGGAGAGTTGGAGAAGTGTGGGAAATGGGGAGGGTGGGGCGGACATGTGTCCTGCCTAGTGCCGCTGGGAGCTCTACCCTGAAATGTCACTGGCCACCCTAGGAGAGCCAGAGGTGATACCCTTTGTCCCAGGAGGCGGGTCTGCCCAGCAAGTCCCAGTCCCAAAGCCTGCCCAGCCTTGGAGGAGGCGGAGAGAGGAGAGGGTAGAAACCGGCAGAGCCGGATGAAGGCGAGTCAGAAAGTCAGCTCCGGCTTCTGCAGCCTGGAGGGGTGGAAGGCGGCCCGGGGAACTCACAGGGAGCTGAAGCCCCAGCACTCCGCACCAAATTTATCCTCAATCACACTCCCCGCTCCTCACAATTAATAGCAGAATTAGAAACAATCAGGGAGCTGCCTAATTACTGTCAATTAGAGCACGCTAATCAAGCTCCTGTCTCCCACACCCCGCCCGGCGCTCACCACTAAATGTCAAACTTCATTAGAGGCAGACACGCTCCCTCCCTCCCTGCCTTCCTCCTTCCAGACTCAACAGAGGGGCCCTGCCAAGGCCAGCACAGGCCTTTGGGAGATGCCCCTGGGAAGCCCCCCATACTCACTGCCCCCAGGGGGCTGGGGCTTGGATCAGGCTGAGAGGCAGTGCTCCTACAGGGGTGGGCCTGTGAAGGGTCTCTGGGAGGCAAGTCAAGGGGCAGAGTTAATGCGCCTCAGGCCAGGCCCTCCTGCCCAACCAGGGAAGCAGAGGCGCAGTGGGTTTGCCTGGCCCTCGTGCCCACCTCCTGGCTTCCCAGGGACAGCAGGCACCCTGGGAGTCGCCCTCTTACACCCTCACTTAGGGAAGGAGGGCAGAGCTGCGCAGTTCCCCTTTTAGACTTCAGAACTGCTAGCGGGATCTTTGGCCACAGAGTTAGGTCATGAAGAAGAGTAAGGGGAGAGGGAAACACTCACTGAAGAGACGGGAGGAAGAAATATGGAGTTAGAGGAGCAGAGGGGTGAGCAAGGCACAAAAATGGACAAGGGTGAGAAAATGAAGAGCGAAAGAAAGAGGAAGGAAAGATGGGAGAAAGAACGAAGAGTTTTCAGCCGCCTAGACAGGGTGGGGCCTCGGCCAAAACCGAGGCAGCACAGGTGGGAAAGCTACCTTTCTGGAAACTCCCTGGGTCTTGTCTGCAGGACCCCCTCCACCACGGTGGGCGAGCTGCCGCCTGCAGACCGTGTTTAAAGCCCCCAGCCTCCGACCTCCCCACTCAGCCGCTTCCCTGTCCCCCCCGCCGTGAGGCTGATGAGCTGGCTGCGCAGGGGGCTGATGGGGATGAGGAGCCGCCACCAGCGCTGCCTGGGGACGGTGGTGAGTGGGCGGGGAAGCTGAGAAGGGAGGGTCTCTAGCACCAGCCAGCCACTGGCAAGAGCCTGGGTACCTGGGAAAAGCAAAGGGGTGACAGGCCGAGAAGGCGCGGGTGGCTGCTGGAGAAGGGATGAAGCTCCTACTCCATTTCCCAGTCTTAGGAGCTGGCCCTGCAGCAGGGGTCTAGCAGGCCCTGGAGAGCTCTGCGGGCCCCTCCACTTGGTCGGGACACCATTCCCGTCACAGCTTCCCAGGCCACAAACACTGCTGCGCAGCTGCCCTCCTCTGTCCCTTAACTGGGTCCTGCATACCTGGGGACAGGGCAGCAGCCTCACTCCACTGGTCGGCGCTGGAAACGGAACAGGAGCGCTGGTGCAGCCCCTCGGGATGGGGGCCAGCCCAGGCCGGGCTGCTGGCCGAGTGGGGGGCACCTAGGGGGGGAAGGGTCAGACTGGGAGGGGAGGCCAGGGAAAGGGGTGCACATAGACTTTCCTGGAAAGAGAGCTGTGGGTAGAGCTTGAGAAACCCCAGCAGGATACTGACCAAACCTGAGGGGATCTTGGGTTCACTAGGTACCAGCCCCAGGCTTCCTAGAGAACCGGAGGCCTCCCACAGGCCCTCCATCCTTAGGAGGCAGCCGGCCCCAGACTTCACACTCATCCTCTCTCCATGAACATGCAGGGGCATGCCTCCTCACTCCTGGGGAGCTGGGGCCAGAAGTCGGGGGCATGGTGCTGCCTCTCCCATTACCACAGTGGTCCTCATCTGGCCATTGTCCCCAGCCCCGTGCCCCTCCTGGTCAGACCCCTGCACCTGATATGCTAGTCCACATAGGCCATTTGCTTTGCCTCAGCTTTGCTGCCATTCTGAGGAGAAATAAGTGTATCAAATTCAAGTAATTATGTCTAATTAGTATTAGTAATTATCCTGTTGGGCTGAAGAAAATTAATCTTTAGTTTCCCATCAGGGAAGAATGGCAGAGCGGAGGAGAACTGCAGGCTCTGAGAGCGCCAAGGCCGAGCCAGGGAGGGCTGGCAGCGGAGGACGCAGGGCAGCAGGCACCCTCAGAGCTCTCCTCCTGGGGAGGGCCACGGGACCAGCCATGGGGCCTCAAGAGCCCCCAACACTTGCAGGGTCCCTTCCCTAAGACAGGGGAGACTGAGGCCAGAAGGCAATGGCTGCGGGCTGCCCAAGGACAGGTGGGCCGTATTGGAGGTGTTTGAACTGAAAGTGGAGGTGCTGGCCAGGCATTGGGGCGTAGTAAGGAGGCAGATAAGGGGCCTGGAGTTGGACAGAGCTGGAGACAGCAAGTGGCAGGCACAGAGGCCTTAAACCAGCCCTGCAAGTGCACAGTTGGGTTTCTGGAATCCTAGGAATGGGAAGCTCTGAGCTGAAGCCACTAGAAGGTAAAGGAACAGGCTTGACATCCCTAATGCCCTGGGGACAGTATAATGCTGAAAGTTGGAGGGCAGGTTTTGTGTTTCTCTTGTATTTGTCAAAACACCCAAGGCAGGACCAGACACACAGTGAGTGCTTATTAACGCACGTGTGGCGCCAACTGCTGGCCTGGCTACCCTCGTTTCCAGTCCCCTCAAAGCAACACGCTGATCCTGCCTTCAGACCCCTGCAGCCCTACCCCCCTGCCGGCTCCACCCTAACAGGTCCCCGCAAACTTAGCCTTTCTCAGAGTACCTATCCGGAACCCTTCCAGGAAGCACACGCAGTTCCTAGGTTCTTAGACGCCCTGCTTCTCCCCACCCCTCGCCTCCTTCCATCCCCTCCTAGGTTCTGAGGCTGACTCCCCCCCATCCCTGGCCCCAAAGATATTACAGGACCAACTTCCTCCCCAAGGCTCCCGACCCAAAAGCCCGAGGGAGGCAAAGTGCTTTCCCTTTTCTTTGTTAATTCTCCCCTCATTACGCCTGCAATCCCACAATCAGTGTGCACTGTAATTGTCGAATTTGATGCTAATGATTAATGAATTAAACATGGAGCCATCAATTAGTCCTCGGAGGATAATTCTGCATAAAGCAGCGGATAATGTAATTACAGTAACAAAGATAATGAGATGTTAACATCGCCCGGTGAGCGGGAGACATGTGTGAGTGTGCATGAGGTCGGTGTCAGCCTGTGGCGGAGGGGACACGGCCTCGGTAAACGCCCATCCATGTGCTCTGGGGATGTCGGTGCGTGTGGGCGCCAGGAGTCATGTGGGTGAGGGTGCTGCATCTCCCTTCCCCACGCAGTACTTCCACTGCCCAGGGTGAAGGCTGTCAGGGTCAGGAATGTGACGGGACGTAGTGTCAGCCCAGCTCTTCAAGGGCATTTCCACTGCCGCCGCCTCCTCCAGCATGAGGAGAGAAACCCCGACCCAGACCAGAGGCAGCCTCCTGCTATCTGCATGTGGCTCCGGGAGAGCTCCCGGGGCCCCAGCTGACCCCCAGTCCCTGTCGTGGATGCCAGTGGTTTCCCAGCGCCCTGACCCAGCTCTCCAGGCAGAGCACCAAGGACTGCCCATGGCCATTCGAGCTGGAGCCCACTCCCGCCCCCCGTGGTGGGTGGTGGTCTTCCCTTGTTGTTAGTCTCCTTTGTCCACTAGAGCTCTCCCTTAGCACAGTTCAAAGGCTTCTTTCTGAACTCAGGGTGGCTGAGGACAGAACATAGCTTTTCAAGTCAGACACACTTCGGTTCAAACCCCAGCTCTACCACTTGCTGTGGGATTTTACAGAAATCATTTTACCTTTCTGAACCTCTTTCCTCCTCCATAAAATGGGGATAGAAATCTCAACTTGGCAAAGTTGTGAAACAGGGGCCTGACCCAGAGTGTGTCCACTGCACTCTGCCCATCTCAGTCCGCGGATATCAGTGCCCCGTCCTAGCCTCTCCCAGTGCCTCCAGATTGGTGAGCGGTGGCCAAACACACACTTCAGGGCAGGTGCCAGCGCTCGTGGCCCCTGCCTGCCTTCCCTTTATCCATGTCCCTGCAGGCCCGTCAGCATTTTGAGAAGGGCAGGTCTCGGAGGCCTGTGCCACCCACTCCAGGCCCTAGTGCCCAGCCCTGGGCGCCCAGCACAGCAGCCTCAGCGCTGCGGCAGGCAGGAGCACCCCGTCTCCACGGGCCCTCCGGGGAGGCGGCCCACCCTGCTGCTGAGCTAGCCCCTGGGGCAGGGCTGCTTCTGAGCAGCGGTTTCTTGGCCCCAGGAGAACAAGATCCAGTAGAACAACATCCAGGATACTGAGGTCTGGGGAGTAAGGGGACTGGGTGTAGGAAAGCTTAGGAGCCAGCGAGGCCTCAGGTGGCAGGCAGAGCCGGGCCAGGAGGGAGCGTGTTTTACCTGAGCCCATAGTGTCATCTGGAGAGGTGAGAACTGGCCAAGGAAAGTTGCCCAGCCACAAGCTCACTCCCTTGGGCTCTAGCGCTTCTTTTGGGACTGCTGAACATACGGCAGTCTGCCTGGCCTCCAGCTTCTCTTCTAAACTCAGTCCTCCCTGAGCAAAGACCCTGCCTCTCACTGCAGATCTGAGGCCAGCTGAGAGGCTGACCCCAGGCAGCTCTGGCCTCTTCCACCTCCCTGCCCACGGGGAGGGCTAAGAAGCTGGCCATGCATGCCGACACCCTGCCCCCACCAGCTCCCTCCTCGGCTCCAGATGGGAAGGAGAGAGGGTCCCAGGACCGCCGATGCCACCTGTCAGCATGAGGCTCTCTGGCCCCACTGATCTCCAAATCACTGCCGGGCCACACACCAGCGGCTAGCCTCTATGAACTCTAGGAGGGCAGCATTTTGGCCAACGAGTTTGGCTGGCTGATCCTGAAGTGTGATGCTCGGGTCAAGCACGTGGGGGGCCCTGAGAACCCAGGCGGAGACACCCACCTTCCTAGGCCCCCTTCCACAGCACTCCCACCCCCACCCGGCAGCCACCTCACCTGTACCCCCACCCAGCTGTGTGTTACTCCGTTCCAAGGCCAGCCCGTTGGCCCGGGGGCTGGTGCCTGGGGCTGTGGCGGGGGAGGCTCGGGGCAGGCGCTTCCCTGGCACTTTCACTGTTGTCCGCAGCAGGTCGATCTCCTTGCCGTGGATGTTCTGCATATAATCCTGAGGGCCATGTGGGGAAGACAGATGAAGAGCTGTGAGGACACGTCACTCTTCAGCGTTTCACCTTTGGCAGGACACTCTCAACTCCTGGGTCTCTCCCACGTGCTGCCCAGTGGGGATTGGAACATAAGGGAAAGCTCACATTTTAAAAAGAAGGACTATGAGAACCACAGAGTATCTCCATGCTGCCTGAATGCGGCTCGAGGGGCTCTCAGCCAGGAGGAGGGAAGGGCCAAGGGAGACAGAAGGCTCTGGAGCCAAGAGCTCAGACATGGGAAGATGGCCCAGGAAGCAACACAAAGGGGGCCAAATACTAGGTCAGGATGTGATCTAGGGCGAGCGCTCATGTGACCACAGAAAAGGACCAGCTCTACTGAGCGTGCTCACGTGGCCACGGGAAGGGACTGGCTCCATGGGATACAGAAGACTGGGCTGCCCAGCTCTGGGTGGCTGGTCCCCGTGTACTTCAGCCCTGTGTTCAGAAGCTCCCATCCCCACTTTGGTCATCGAGAACTTCTAAAGCCTAGAACAGTCCCATCTTTAGAGTGGTGCCTGACACTACATACTCGTTGAAGAGTTAAAGGGAAGCCTTTGATTTTTTTTCTGCTTTTCTTGGAAAAATAGAGACAACTCCATGGTCCCACACCTACCAGTGGGTGTCCTATCAGCAGTAATAACCATCATCTTCATCACATCACCTGCCCGTCCAGCCCCAGGTACTCAGTGTACTGTCACTGTACACTGTAGCTATATTTCACATATTGCCTCATGTAATCTTTACAACACTGTGGGGAGGTGTTACTCTGCCCATTTTACAGTTGAAGAAACAGCTTTCAAAGGTTAATCTGCCCCAGTTCACACAATCATTAGGTGGCAGAGCCAGATTCAAGCTCAGGCTTTTCAGATTCTCAAGGCTGTGCACGGAGGCAGATTTCCTTGGCCCTGGAACTCACCCTGACTTCCAGTCAACACCTGGAGGGCCCTGGAAGTAGAGAAATGGGGAGGGACCCGGAGAGCGGGAGCCGCCCGGTGCTCTGAGCTTCCCAGCCGTCCCTGCCCTGATGTAGGCCTGGGAGCCCCGTGGTGGAGACGCAGCAGGGGCTGCACGGCACAGATGCCATTTTAAACATAGCTTGGCCAGTGCCCCAGCTCTCCCCACTGCTTCTAGCCTCTCAGAGCTTCCAGACTGCTGACTCCCACCTCCATGCCCCCATCACAGGTGAGATCCTCAGCAGTCCCCAGCTAGCGTCCTTGATAAAATGTGGCAAAAACTCCTTCCTGAGAGCAGAATCTGGGTGGGTGGCACCGACTTAACTGTGAACAGAGTTCCAATGATCAGACTCAGAAATCAGCTCCTCTCCTCCCCTCAGGAGCGTCGGAGAGCTTCCCTATAAGCCAGCATGCCTTATGCCTTCCCACCCTTACAGGTCCAGCCTGCTTACCGTAACCCACTTAGGAGCATCAGACTTGTATCTGAAGCATTCTCCTACCTTCTCACCTTGTAGCTTTTAGAGAAAGGGACAATGTCCTCTGCTTAAAAGAGCAGATGGGAAATGCTTCCTTTTTGGAAGCAGGAGAAGGACAGGGGAACGAGCAGGGGCTTGGGGGCTGCTCCTCTCTCTGGGAATGGCCAGGCATCAAGTAGACAGGGGTCACCTGGCCTTACAGAGCCAAGAGACCACAGGAGTTGCCAGTTGGGAAGAGGGGCAAGAGCGAGGGAACAGCACCCAATGTGAGCCTCCCTCCTGCACTTCTGTCGTTAGGCTGGATGTCTCTTTGGGACAGGTCATCGGGGGCCTCATGGGAGACCCACTGGGGGAAGGGCTAGCAAGCTGGCATCAGCCAGGTCTGGCTCCAGGGAGTCCAGGCCTGGCCTGTAGTCACCCTTTATTCTCCAAGCAGCTCTGACACCTTCCCGGGCAAATGACCCCGCAGGACTGGGGGGGCACAGCCAGCCAGGGGGAATGTGTCCCACAAGTGTGGGCCGAGGGCAGCTCCCTTCCTTCCGGCTTTGGCTGCACCCTCAGGCCACCACCTTGGCCTCTGTAAGGGAGGGTGCCAGGCGCCCGGCCTCAGGCACCACCCACCCCCAGGGCGTGTGCTTCATGTCTCAGGACCACAGAGCTTCACTGAGAAGTCGCTGAGAGAACTCTCTGTCCTTGGGAGGACCCTTCTGACACCCCCTGACCCCCACTCTGCTGAGTGCTGCCCCCACGCTGAACCTCACCTTGGTACCTGGGAAAGAAACAAACCCAGAAGTTCCCTGTCCCACAAGTGTCCCGCCTATCTGTCCCTTTTCAGCAAACTCAGCCCCAACCCCAAGCTCCTGGCCCGTCACCACAGGCCCTCTGGCCTTGCTGTCAGCCCAGTGTCCAGTATGTGACTTCACTGTCCTGGCCCACCCCATCCAAGCCCCAGCACCCACTGGCCTGGCCTTCGTACGCATCTGCTCCCCTGTCCCCACAGACAAATCACATCCCGGACTGGCTGTTCCAGACAACTGCCAACAGCTGGCTGGGCCGAAGGCAGCTGCCGTCCCTCTCCTGGGGGAGGGCCCGGGCTGCTCTAGTTCACAAGGAGGTCAGAACAGCTGCAACCGTTTCCCGGCCCCACTGCAGCCCTGGGACGCCTAGGCTGGGACATGGTGGGAGAAGCTGACCCTATGCCAAGGACAAGAGCTGCAGGAAGGAACTTGGTTCAGAGCAGAGGAGCAAGAAAGGATGCAGGGGGCCAAGACTGGCCCTGTGAGCATCTCTGACCACACCAGACAGGAGCTCCTTGAGCCAGGGCCAGCCAGCAGCCATGGCACTCTGCTCTGGGCCTGTGCCAGGCCGGCTCCAGGGCCAAGCTGAGATGGAGCCTGGCCCGGGGGAGATTGTGGTGAGGAGCTCAAGGAGCAGCAGTGGGGACAGGGACATCGGGGGCGGAGCGACAGTGTTTCCCTCCGTCAGCAGAACGGGGAGCTTACGGTGGCGGTGGCAGCGGCTGCTCAGGAGAGCGGTCACCACGGCTGCCTTTATTACCCGCCATCAAACAGCAATTTCTTCCCCAGCCTCCTCGCTAATTACCCAGCCAGCGTTCTCATCTCGTTTTATTACTGGAATTAACAACGAGTTCAGAGCGTGGAAAGCTATTAAGATGTGTGATTAAGCCACATTCAATTAGTTTCTACAAACAATTTAATTGATGTTGCAGATAGAATTAACAGAAGGTGATTGTGTGAATGGCTCCGCTGGCTGCAAAATGGGGGAGGCTGTGGCGGGCTCTCTTGGGCCAGGAAAGGACCAGGCGCGAGGCTTGAAGCTTATGCACTGGCCCTTCCTCTGCACGCACACTCAGTCCCTCTGGCCCAACTGGCCTCCATCATCAGTAGGTGAGTTGTTAGCCTGCTCATGGTCTCAGGCAAGAGCCACCGCGGGAGAACAGCCAGACCAGTGGAGAGTTCCGTGTGCACCTCGAGCTGGCGCAGGTTCTCTCCAACGGGAAGCCGGGAAGCCCCCAGGGAGGGTGGGCACCTGCTCCCTGCTGAGAGCTAGGAATCGTGCTCAGGTTAGGGAAGATGGCAAAGGGGAGATAGAGGCAAGTGAGCCAGGGACACAGGAGTGCAGCCGAAACCAAGAAAGGAACCGTGAAGCAAGAGGCGCAGACCCCTGCTCATGCAGCTGCACACGGCGACCCTTAGTGTGGCCTTGACTTGTACTCCCGCTGCTCATTTCACATCTGACTTGTGTCTTCTGAATAGGAAGAGATGGGTCTACAGGCAAGGGTGTCGCCATCTGCATGTGCCAGTTCCTCCTGGCATCCAGTGTGGACGGAGGACATGCATTTTGACCCCAGAGTCCATGGGCAGCCAGTGGAGAGCTGACAGATGGGGAGCTCAAGTTCTCAAAGGACCATTCGCCCAAACTCTTCATGAGGTCCTGTGGCTGGGACAACAAGACGGATCCTGCAGGGGCTTAGGCTGGGGGTCTGGGCCAGCAGAGCCACCTGACTCTTGGATTCACTTTGCAAGAAAGCAAGGACAGGCCTGGGCACTCCTGCCACCTAGATCCTGTGCCAGGCCCTGAACACACTAAGTTACACACAGGCCAAGAAGCGCAGTGCCGGAAGGGATTCTGGGGAGTTCAGACCCCCAGCCTGGCCCAGGCAGGCAGGCCCATCAGTTCCCTCTGCCCTCCTACCTGACCACAGCCTGGGCAACACTTGCCCCGATGTTAACTCTCCTGCAACTTTCTCAGCCAGCCCCAAAGGGAGGTGCTCTTGGCAGGGCAGAAAGCCTTGGGTCATTCTTAGAATCAAAGTCAGGGGTCCAAGTCTTAGGTCAGCCACTGGCTGGGTGACTTGAAGATCGAACAAACCCTGCCAAGCCTCTGCCCTCCAGTTTGGTGAGTGTAAACACAGAATTCCCACAAGCATGTACCTTTCCTCCCTAAACCAAATCCAGAACCAAGCCCTATACAACACCCAGCATTTTCCTCCATGTCCTGAAACCCCTCTACCATCCCTTTCCTCCACCCTGGGCTTCCACCACTATCTGAGGCATGGGGACAAGCAGAGAGGACAGAGTACAGCACCTGGCTAGGGCACCACACAACAGAAGGAACAGGTAAGGGTGCAGCAAAGGGGGGGAAGCTAAAGCCACCCACACAGGTAGGGGAGACGGCGGTGCTTCAGACAGGCGGTTCCCAGCTCCCCAGGCAAGATGCTGTCTGAGCAGAGAGCACGTGCATCCTGTCTGGGGTCTGGGGGGTGAAAACACAATCAGCTGACAGTTGGCGGATGTGGGTGTGCGCTCACAGCCTTGGCCCATGAGTGGGCGTGGTGACCCTTCGGCCGCCTCAGCTGGGAGATACTGGACCTGCAGGATGCTCCCTGACTTTCTACGACACCTGCACCTTGCTCAGGGCCAGTGCTCTTCCGAGTAACCTTGCAGCCTCTCATCATCTCATCATCTCAGCAGTGGGACCAGGTCTGTCAGTGGGTTGGAAGCTGTGTAGGGAGAGGATGGCGCTGAGGAGCCCGCGTACTAAGTATGGAGCTGTGTGTTGGGTGTGCGCTTCCTCCACCCCCAGCAGCCTGGCCCGGGCCCTTGTGGAGGAAGGGACACCAGCAGGGAAGAGTCTAACTAGTGGTGTCCTAAGCTAAGGGCAGGGGCCGGGCTCTGGCCTGACTGCAGACAGGCTGCCCCCTGGCTCTTCCCAAGACAGGCCTTCGTGTGTTCTCAGGACTCAGTTACAGCCAGTCACCTCCTGGGTTGGGCCTCCCTGATACCTTGTGCAGATTCAAAGGCAGGCGAGGGACCCTCGGAGGCAGGCCCTGGGCCTCTGGGCCGGGGTGGGGATGGCCCACGTGCTGGGCCTGAGGGGCTTCACAGGAGAACTCATTAGCTCCACAGTGGGGTGGTGACAGAGATGGATTCTGGTGACAGCTGTGTGCTGGAGCCACGCAGTGAGGGGAGGCGAGGAAGGAAGGGTGGAGGAGCTGCCCCAGGGGCCACTCAAGTCACTGCGGCCCCCCCACCCTCCAGGCATAGGCCACACACCCTCCAGACCCCTCTGCCCACGAGCGATGCCACCCCCACCCTCCTTTCCCCAAGAGGACCTGGCCAAGGCCCCTCGCCATGCTCAGCGGCCTCGGCTCAGCGGCCCTCTCACTCTCCATCACCCGGGAGCCCAGAGATGCCCACTAGTGTGGCTCCACTAAAGACAATGAGTTGGCAACACTGGCACCCCAGACTTTGGCCTGAGTCCATGAGATGGGCCCAGTCCAGCTCTTAAAATGACTGGAATGTAGGATATCGAACCTGAGTGCACACAGCCTAGCCTGGGATGATCCTCTCCAAGGACAGGGCCACAGGGGAGAGCTGCAGCATAAGCGCTCCCCTGGGCCTGGGTCTGGGGGTCAGCAGCTCCCAAGCCACCAAAGTGACGCCCTGTCTCAAGGGAAACTCCATCTGAAATCAGGAGGGTCCGCCTGCCTTCGGTCCTGGCATCAGCCGCCGGTGCGCGTCTGTCTCTCTTCCTGTGCCCCTGGCCCTCCTCATTCAAGCCCCAGGTTCGCTCCTCCCCAGGGCCCAGCCACCCCCTTCCACTGGACTCACATGCAGGCTGGGGTGGTAGGTGAGCAGCCCGTTGTCACAGAGTGTCACGTACTTCTTCTTCCACTCCTTGTTCAGGGACTTGCCACTCCGCTTCAGCAGGATGCCCTGAGGACAGAGGCCAGATCAAAGCCAGGAGCCAGCCCCACAAGACACCATGACCTTCCCCAGCCTGTGACATTAGGTAACACTGTCCTCCATCTCCCATCCTCCCAGGCCAAAGTGCTTATCTGAGCAGAGAAGCCATGAAGGACTCAGAAGCCTTCCACAGAGCTAGGCAGTCCCTGATCACCCTCCAGGAAGCAGCCAGGGGCCGCCTCTCCAGTTACTAGGACCACTGTCCAGGGGTGTCTCCCCCAGACGGGGGGAGGGTGCTGAGATGCTCACCCAGCAGTGGTGCTCTTACCTGCTCATCTCCAGGACAGGTGAGACAGTGGCCCAAGACCTCAGGAGGGCAGCCCCAGAATAAGGCAGAAAATCCCCTAACTGTCCCCAGAAGGCTCCAGCCGCCCTCAAGGCAGGCAACTGGGACCCAGTCGTAGAGCAGCCCAAGCTCCCATGTTCCACTAAGCCCCTCTGAGTTTGATGAGTGCAAGGGCTCCACACAGGCCGGGGTTCTGGTGCTTTGTCCACTACACTCTCAGCACTGGGACAACGTGGGCACTCAGGAAACATCGGGTGGACAGGTGGGAAAAGTCAGCCAACACTGCAGCTGCCAGAGATGATGCAAGTGGGAAGTGGACCCTGCTCAGAGGGTGGAGCTCAAGCACACGGAGGACAGCCTCCCTGCCTGCCTTGCCTTGCGGCTAACCCCTAATGATGTCACCCACCCGGGCTCTCCCTGAAGCAGCAGGCGATGGGAGAATGGCCGGGCTTGGCGGCTAGGCTGAGTGGGAGGACAAGCAGTGTGCAGGCGGCAGATTCCCAGGACAGGACCAGGGTCATTCCCTGTGACACCTCCTCCCAAACTCAGGAGGGCTGAGAAGCGCCAGTGCTCCCCAGAGATTCCTCAACAAGACTCCTGCTGGCTGAGAGCCACACAGTCAGAGCCACAGCTAGGATTGGCATTGGCTGCAGAGAGCCGGGGAAGCACCTGAGCCTGTCCCATGGTGTCGCATGGGAGGAGCTCTGAGAACCGGCCCTGACATGGCTTCTCCTTTAGGGAGGGCCTACCCAAAGCAGGAAAACAGGGGTTAAGAGATTCAGGTGTGTGGAAATTGGCCATCTCTCTGTCACCAGTTATGGTCCTAGGGCCCAAGGGTGGGGGATAACCCCCACCTCCATTACACCTTCTCCTCTAAGTTCTTGCAAATAGAAGCCTCAGCCCTAGAGGGATGACACTAGCCAACAGGTGATGGCATTTCCTGCCTGATCAATCCCCCGAAACAGGGACTGAGGTGGAGGTAAGAAAAGGCCCTAGATTACAGTCTTCCAATTCTCAAGATGCCTCACATCCTCACTACCCATCCTTCCTTCCCTCAGTCTCCTCCTCCCACTGCCCCCAAAAAACAAATGCCACCGAGGGAGGCATGGCCAACAAGACTGGAGTTGAGTCCTTGGCTATCTGAGGACGTATCCTGCCACCTGGTCCCCCATCAGTCACAGACCATATTCTCAGAAGCAGCTTCTGAAGACAAGCAGTTGCCAGATAATGGGACCTTCACCAGACAACACAGTGCCTGGAACGTTCCGGAAAGCAGTCAGGCCCCGGCCTGGTGGTCTGTGAGGGAGCCTTGGTGGCCCGCCTCCCGGAGTGGCATCTCTCCCTGTGCAGGACAAGGAACCCACGCAGCTGCTCCCCTGAGGACACCGACTCTGCTCCCTCTCAGGAGGGCCTGGGGGGCTGCCTGCAGGTTCCCTGCTCCCTGCTCCCCATCTCACTCCTCCCCCTGTGCACCCTCCCGAAGGGACATCCACACTGGCCTCTGTTCTCAAATCCTTCAAGCCCGAGCCCTGCCCACCATCCCCTGCTCCCTCCTCTTCATCCACTCCAGCCCTTCCTCCTGGGTCCAGGACAGCTGAGCTCCAGGTCGAGGGGAAGGGAAGCCAGGCTCCGCGGCCCCTTCTGCCTCCAACCAGCCTGCAACACCACCCAAGTCCTGCCACTGCCTGGACCTCGGCCTCCTGGGTCGGGGAGAGTGGAGTCACGCGTGCCAGGGCACAAGCCAGAGGCTGCCCCTTACCACCCAAATTTGCTCTCTCCTTCACCTGGGCCCCCACTTGGGACAAGCAGAGGAGCCCCAGCCAGTGGTAAAGACCAAAGATAATGGCCGGCTCATTGGCAGGGGTGTGGAATGGGCAGGTGGAGTGGGGAGTGCAGGTGGCCTCTCACCTGGAGGAGCCCGCCACTGAGGAAAGCTAGGACAGGAGAGGCCTGCCCACCCCTGCTGCCTGTCCCTCTCTTGTCTCCGGTTCCAAGGAGGGAGAAGGAGCTACAGGGGCTCCTGCTCCCCTCCCTGGCCGGCAGGCTGCGCACGGCAGAGCAGGAAGCAATCTGGGGCGGAATGGAAGCGGTGCGGAGGCGACAGCCCCCAGAGGACCTGTTCCCGCCGTCGCCTCCCTCCCAGCTCCGCCAGCCGGCTTAATTGCGGAGTCCGGATTGATTGGGAATGCAAATGGCAACTGAATGCAATCTCCACTCCCAGCAGGAGAGGGGGAGGGGGAGGAACTGAACGGGGAGAACAGGACAGGAGGGCGGGAAAGGGGCTGCACCGGCCCTGGGCAGCAGAGAGGTTGCTGGGGGGAGCTTGAGGAATGGCTGCTGGACAGGGACAACTGGAGAGCCAGGGACCCTGACGACGCTATGGCAGGCACACCCCCAAACACCCTGTACCATCCCTCTGTGGCAGAAAAGCACAGGCCTAGGTACCTGCCCCCAGCCGGCAGCTCTAGGCAGAGGGGGCTGCCCTTGGCTTCCTTCCTGGCTCTGTCCATCCTACTGAGGGGCCCTGAGGTTTGGTGGCCTGTAACACCCCAACCACCTAGCTGACCGTCCACTGGACCAGAACCCCAGGCGCAAGTTGACAGAGCTTCATCCTCCACACCACAGCTCCCCTGTCCCCTCCATGGGTTCCTATTCAGGAAGCAGATCGATTAGCTGGTACCCCAGACAGGGAGGGGGCATCTGAGGCTACACTCATCTCAAAGCAAGGCCCCCAGGAAAATGGCTCTCTTTTACTTATGAAATGTTTTATGTGTGTGTGTGCGTATGTGCACATGCAGAGAGCACCCGCCCACAAGCAGGAAGCGACAGTCCCCTGCTCAAAGCACATCCAATAGCAGTGTGAGGCCCAGGGACACATGATCACACCATCAACAGGTCTGTGGAGCCAGATTCCGCACCCACACTCGGGCAGGGAGGACATGGGCTACTAACCACTCCTCTCTCAGCCCCTTCACCCCCAGGACGCTGACCCAAGTAGGGTAACTCCTGCCAGACGGTGATGACATTTCCGGTGGCGGGGGGGTGGGGTAGGGGTCTTGCTGAAGCAAAAACACAGGACACAGATGTGTCACTCCCATCTGCCCTCTGGGACCCTGGCACACTTCCAGGCTGTTCCACATGGACCTTCACTGCAGGGTCAGAAAACCCCAGTCTTAACACAAGAATCCTGGTCACGTTGCTCGTGGGCCCCTAGAAGCCCCAGCCTGGAAGGCCAAACAGGAGCACAGGGCCCTGGCCAGGCCAAGCTCTGGAGCTCTGGCCATACCTGTCTTCTCTGTGGCCAAAACCGGACAACATGGCCCCTGTAGCTATATCCTGTGGGTACAGCAGACTGACCACCAGGCCATCCCTGTGGGCATCTCAGCAGCTCTCGTACAAGCTCAGAGAGAGGCCTCCCTGCTCTGGCCCGTCCTACCCAGCACTTCTGGAGCCCTGCCCAGCACACCACCATGTTTGCACAAAGATGCCCCCTGTCATTCAATGCCTTTTTTCCAGCACAGGGACCCCTGAGAGGAGGTCTGCGAGGATCCAAGCTTCAGGCGGCTCGGCCCTGCCAGGCAGGCTCAGAAAGGAGGTGGGAGGGAGCCACTCAACTCAGCTTTTTCCTTACAAACGGCTCACGTAGATAAGACGTGCCGACGAACTTAGAGTAGGACTAGCCCTTGGTATACCCTTCAGTGGGCACTCAAGACACGTTTTTCTAAGCTCTCTTCCTTTTCTGGGAGGAGGGAAGGTAGGCGGGAGAACCCAGACTCCCCTCCACGCTGCGCCAATTCCAGAACCACCGGAGAGCCGCGGAAGACGGCGGGTGGCTCTCTGCTGCCCCCCGGTGGTCGCGAGGAGGCCCGGCCGGCTCAGCTCCGCCACCCTCCCGGGAGGTTCCACCTTCTTAGCAGAGCCTGGCGGGGTTGCTCGCCTCTTACACCATCCCCCCAAGGCCTGGGAAAGAATCCGCTAGCGTTTCCCGGGGCTCTTCTCAGCTCGTCCCCGGCAGAAGGGAAGGGATTGCTGACCTGTTTAATTGGGATGGCCCGACCGCTCCCGATACTGTCCACCTTGCACTCGGCGGCTTTTTTCTCCCGGTCCAAGTCAGCACCTTTTCGAGACTGGAAGAGAAAAGAAGAGGTGTGTTACAGGGGCCAAGGGGTCAAGGGAGGCAGTGCCCGCCTAGAGTCCCCAGCCCTCCCCGCCTCCCCCCTCCTGGGCAGGCCCTAGCAGTGGGCGGGGCCGGGGCGGCGGGACCGGGAAGGAACTGAGACCACGAGTATTCCAACGGGTTTATTCTTACACACGGCACCATACAGAGCAGCACAGGTCACCGAGCCGGCCCGCCCCTTACAAAAGAGCAAGGACACGAAATACCAAGGGCGCCGGAGCGCGCAGCCCAGGGGGCTGGGGCGCAAGAGAAGGGTGGGGAGAGGAGAGGTGGACGGTGAGGTTGAGGCATGGCTGGGAGCACCGGGTGCGACAACGGGGGAGAGCAGAGTCCGGAAGTGAGAGGGCGGTGGCCCGTCTGCGGCACAGGCACCACACGGCACGTGGCACCGAGCACGTCGGCGCGGCCCGAGGGGCACAGTGGATGGAGAGAGAGAGGAGAGAGGCCGGAAAAGGCCCTGCGCCCCCGTCGGGCTCCTGGGGCAGAGCCCGCCCGAATGCGGATCCTAGGAAATGGGGAGGCCAAGAGAGGGGGAGGCAAGCGCGCGGCGGTGGCTGTGGCGTCCGGAGCGGAGCGGCAACGGCAGAAGTCCATGCAGGAAGGAGCAGAGGAGGGTAGGGGCAGGAAAGCTCCCCCCAGGAGCAGCTGGGTCAGGGCGGCGCTCGGACGCCCCGCCCCTCTGGGCCTTGTCGCGCCGGCCTCCCTTCTTCTCCATGCAGCGAGCCTGGCGCAGCGCGTCCAGCCGGGCCTGGTCCCCGGCAGCCCCCAGCCGCGGGCTCCAGCGTTCCTAGCCTTCCCTGGGGGTGGGGGTTAGTTACAAAGATTCCTGTGGGTCTCTGGAGTGGGGAGCACGGCGGCCGCTTCTCATCTGAGAGCAGTCCCAGGGCCCGGCCCGCCTCCGGCCCCGCACAGGGGAGAATGTCCAGAGGTGCTGTGTGTCACCACCTGGTCTTCTAATTTGGAAGGAGTTGGAAAGGCCTTTTTGTTGATGAAAAGTTGGAAACAGTGGCACATATCTGCAAATATCGAAAGAATAAAGATTTTGGCAAGTTATACTCAAGCCCCGCACAAATTGGTCAGCACTGGTGAGGGCAGAGACCCAGGTGCCTGGGGAGAGGCAGCAGGGGGAGGAAGAGGAGGCGGAGGCGGCGGAGATGGAGAGGAAACGGAGGAGGAGCCAGATGCGGGCCGGCAGTCCATCTCAGCCAGGAATGTCCGCCAAGCCACTCGGCAGCGGGCCCCACATCTCTCCTGTTCTCCCAGGCTGCCCGGAGCCGAGGGCAGAGGCAGGGGGCAAAGGGCTTCAGCGGCAGCATGGGGGTCCAGCACAGCCAAAGGAGAAGGAGAACTGGGCCAAAGGCCACCGCCCGCAGCTCCACCGTCAGCGCCTGCCCTGGGCCTCTCCCGGGTGCCGCAGCCTCTGCTCCTTCAGCCCAGGGAGGAGGCAAGTGGATAGGACCGCTGCCACTGGGTCCCCAGACAGAAGAACAGGCCGGGGGGTGGTGTGCATTCTGCCCCTGTCAGGCTGGTGAACTGAGAGGCCCCCCAACCACCAAGGGTCCCTGGGAGCCCTGAGGGCACCCCCCAGGACAGGGTAACTAAAGGAGTACATGATGCCTAGGGGGACTAGGGATGTCAGCGTCCACATCCAGCAGGAGGGGCACAAGGGCACCAGCCACAGAGCAGGCATGGCTCTGCTAGAGTGGATGATGAGGGCAAGGGGGTGGCCTCAGCCGCGACGGTGAAAGGGGGAGGGCCTGAGATGCACTCCTAGAAACAGACACGTCTTGAGGCTGCCTCAGGGACAATGGCGCAAGTGAGGTCACCATGGAAACAATGGAAAGGAAAAGTAAGGTCGCCACAGTGAAGATGGAGAGAATGAAGGGGCCCAGAGGGAAGGCTTGCCATGAGCACGCGCAGCAAGGATGGGGCAAGGAGCACAGTGGAGCAGGCAGCAGAGCATGGGGAAGAGCAGGAAGGCGCCGTGGTGGGGCCGTGAGCTGGGCATGAGTGGTGGGCAGAGGGGACAGCGTGCCCTGGGTGTTGCAGGACGAACAGTGGAGGAAGGTGAGAGGTTAAGAATGGTGCTGAGGGAGCAGGTGCCAAGGGCACGGATGGCGATCACTGCAAACACAGGCACCAAGGGCTCGACAGCGTCAGCAGCAGCAGGTGTGGGCACAGGCAGGCAGCCCGAGGTGCTGTGTGGCGCGGTGGGCACAAATAGAGGTGGGAAGTTTCAAGTCCGGGCAGGGTCAGGGCTAGGGAAGCGCGATGCGCAGCAGCAGCTGTCAGCAGAAAGAGGGTCAGTCAGCATGGATGGGGAGGGGCGCATGGCAGGCATGGGGAGGACAGAGGCAGGCAGACCAGGCAGAAGTGAGCTGAGCAGGCAGAGGAGAAAAGGAATGAGCAAGGCCTGGGGGACACAGCTCTGTCTGGGCAGGGTCCCCAAGAACCTGGCGGGGCCTGGCCTGGCTGGACACAGGGCCAGGCTGAGAGCCAAGCCCTGATGCTCAGAAAGAGGTACACAGAGTGACGCAGAAGGACAGAGCGAACTGAGAATCCACACGGGCAGCTGACCCCCCTGTGTCTGACCCAAGACTCCCAGAATGGTCCAGCCAAGTCCTGGCTGGAGGGAATGGGTCTGGGGGTGGGCACTGTGTGTCAGAGGCAGGGTGTGGAGAGAACAGGCTCGGGGTACCTGGTTGCTGAGGGCTGGGCCCCTGGCAGTGGAAGGCACAGGGTGGCCCGGGAATGAGGTCTAAGGTTTGATGAGAGAGGACGAGCCTGGGGGCACTGAGGTTGGGTGGTGAGGCCCAGGCTAAGACCAGGAGGCCTGGGGAAGGATGGCTGAGCCTTTGTTAGAGGACCCACAGTGATGGGTGGGAAGCATGCGATAATGGGAAGAGTGGGAATGCAAACTGGGAGGCTTGGGCCCAGGTTCTAGCTCTGGCAGCTAAACCTCCCTGTAGCCTGGGGCAAATGACCTCGGGTTGTTCACAACTGTGGACACAAAGGTGCTGGGTGTAAAGATCCCTCAAGCTGGCCAAGAAGCCTTAAGGGATCGGGGAGAGGGAGGGTGAGTGTGCACCGCAGGGCAGGAGGGTCTATGAGGCTATGCTGAGGACAGCCCCTGGAGGCTGCAGCAAGAGCCCAGGCACGGGCGAGGGCATGGGAAAGAGCTGCAGGGCTGTGTCTGTGTGGAGGGCAACCCCGACAGGGCTGCCCGCCGCGCAGCTGTCCGTGGCTCCTGCTCGCGGCCTCCTCCGGCAGGCTCAGCCCCGCCTCTTCAGGCTCAGCCTGGGCCACGGGAGGGGGTTGGCAGGGACACATACCGTGAAGATGTTGGAGCGCCGCTTGGACTGCTTGCGGATGGGTGTGGGGGTGGAGGCTGCAGCGATGGTCTCGATGCGGAGCTCCCGCTGGCTGATGCTGGGGGTGGAGGGGACTGAGGACGAGTAGTCGCTGAAAGCGCTGCCGCCGCCATTCGTGGCCTGAGGACAGAGAGGTTGCTGAGGGCAGCTCGGGGTGGTGCTGGGGCAGGCAGGCGCCAGGAAGCCCCGCGGTACAGGGACCTGGTTGGGGGTTCATGATGCAGCAGTGGGGCTGCTAGCTCCTAGAGGGCACCGAGGGAGAGGCAGCATGGCCTGGAGACCAGCAAGACCCAGAGGTCGCTACAGGCTGCCCCACTCAGGCCCCAGCGGGGACACTTCTGTGCCAACTAGGGAGATGACTCAGGCCAACACTAGCAGGTCAGACTCAGTGACAGAGGCTGGAGGTGAACAAACTGGAGTCGTGGTTGACAGGCGGGCCTGGCACCAGGTAGCAGGACACCCTGGATGAGCTGTCCAGTCAGTGACACGTGCCAAGGATACAGGAGGCCAGGGTGGGGCTCAGGGTGCTGGGGGAGGATGAGGTTCACTTCTAGGCAGTGTGGGCAGTGTGAGTGATGGGGAAGGGAGAGAGAGCCCAGGCGAGGGAAAAAGAGAGCTAGGACAGGTATCAGCGTGCGCAGCAGATAAAGGATAGATGGGAAGGGAGAGAAAGACAGAAAGGACCACAGGATGCAGACAGAAAGCACAGGGCAGCGTCTACCCCAGGACTCCTGCAGAACCATGAGGCCGCCACCCTAACTGCCTGTAAGGCCTTCTCGAAGTAAAGAATGTACCCCTCGCCCTGCAGTCTCCGTGAGCCCTCACCTGGAGAAAGGAGCAAGACGCCAAGCTGCTGCTGCTCGGCAGTCAGAGCCCCGTGGCAGGGGCTGCGGCAGAACTGAGCTGCACACACCCTCTATGCTATCGGCTGAGGCGGAGTTGCTCAGCTATGGTGAAGACCTATCATTCCTCCTTTATCCCACATGGGGACACTTAGAGGGGACTCCCTGCTGCCTCTGGGAGGGCTAAGGGGAGTGATCTCTGCAAGAGCAGCCAGCAGTCAGAAAGCCAGTGGGAAAGAGCGGCCCTTGGAAAGACAACGGCCCGTGGCAGAAGTGGCTGAGAGTGAGAAGGGCATCTGTGATGGCTCCAGGCGTCCACAGAATGGGGACAGAGTGAGGAAATGCAGTTCTGGAAGGAAGGAAGTGTTGGCCCAAATGCCAAGGGCCAAAAAATAACCAGGCAGTAGGCCCGGAAGTGGGTGGGTATCCAAGTATGGTATGGAGGGACGCTGGCAGGACCCCTCGCTCAGAGACACATCCCCACACCCCAGCACAGCACAGAAGCCACTGTCCCTGTAGGGCAAGTGCTGCCCTCCTAGAGGCAAACAGGAGGGTGACAGGTGAGGAGTGGCAGGACTGACTTCTGTCCCAGGCTGATCCCGAGCAGGCCTATGAGAACTTCTCTGGGCCTCCTGAGCACAGGTCAGTGGCAAGCAGTTCCCAAAGACAGCTCTAGCCGTGCTGACCACAGCCAAGTGTATGGGTGGCCTTGGCTGACACAGCTGCGGGGCAGGAAGAGTGGCAAGCAGAGATGGGACACTAAGCCGGAAGGCAGTACACAGGGTACAGATAAGGTCAGGCCAGTTGTGCAGCTACAGGGAACTCAGGCCACTGCCTTCAAACCGTCTGCAAGGCAGGAGACCAGACCAGGTAGGGACAGGCAAGCGGACAGCATGGGGAGGTGGGGAGGGGCCGCACCTGGTTGATGTGCACGGCCGGGATGGAGGCGGCGGACACTGCCGAGTGGCTGGGAGAGTTGGGCAGTGACTTGCAGGGCCCGATGGCCAGCTGCTGCTTCTTCCGCAAGGCCACTACCTTCTGGGCCACTGCAGAGGACAGCAGAGTCAATTACCCCTCTGGGGAGAAGGGAGAAGCCCAGCTTAGAGCCACCCCCCAGAGCACACAGCCCCGCTGGCCAGAGCCTTCCTGAGCCCCATGCTGGGGGAGCTGTCCCGCCTGGTGCCCAAGTTACCGTCCTGGAAGACGCGTTCCACGTTGAGCCCATAGGTGGCACATGTCTCGTAGTAGGTGCAGCGCTTCAAGTCTGTGGAGAGCTTGCGGGCCCTGCTGTCATCGATGACCCGGGGGTTTGCGGCACTGATGGCATCTGTTGGAGGTTGGGGGGGATTTGTTCAGCCTGCTGAGTAGCTGGGGCCTCTGCAGGGAGGGGCCTCTGCAAGGAGGGCCCTTTGGTCAAAGGGTGGGCCAGCAAAGCACAGGGGCAGCAGGAGCACAGAACAGGAGACAAGAGCGTCTAGGCCTTATTCCAGCTCTGCCAAGACTCCCTGAGGGGAAATAAGCCAGCCACTGCTGTTCATCTCAGAACATGTGGACATGGTCAACAGATGAAGTGGCAGGATCTGGCTGGGGAAGGTCCGCAGAGAGCAAGAGGAGGCACCTGCCCTGGGGCACCGTAACCGGGGCCAGGTCAGCACCAGGAGGGGACGGGTAGCTGGGCTTTCTCACCTGCCCACCTGGGGACCCACGGCTGCCTGCCACCCTGCAAGCCTGCTCACCCTGTGTGCCCACCAGCACCATGGGCACCTCGCTGGCATTGCGGAAGCTGCAGAGCCGCAGGAAGTAGTTATACACTGTCTGGAAGCTGATTTCATCCTCCAGGCTGAACACAAACACCACTGCATCCACCCAGGCAGCAAACTAGGGGGACCGAGCAGAATTACTACCCTCACCTGGTCTCAGGTAAGCTCCATACCCCTCTCCCCCCCTACACACAACCTCACCGAGTCCCAACCAGGGTCTTCAAGAAAGGGGCACCCCAGGCCAGGGCCGGGGCAGGGGCATCACCTGGAGCTCAGGGGGGCCTCCTTCATCTCGGATCAGCAGCAGGTAACTCTGGCCATCCACCACGATCTCCTTCTTGAACCGGCCCCCTAGGGCAGAGTGCACAGTCAGGCCCCAAATGGGGGCCCAGCAGAGAAGAAGCCCACGGTTTCCCGAGGAGAAGGGGGTAGGGCTGAGAAGCCCCAGGCTCCCCACCCAGATGGCAGGAGGAGAGAAGGGGGCCAGCCTACAATGCTCACCTTCCGGGGACTCCTCCTGCACATAGGTCCCTGTCAGATAGCGGTGCACCAGGGCTGACTTCCCACTAGACAGGTTCCCAACAATGCCCTGTGGGAGAGGAAGGGGTTAGAGCAGCCGTCAGGAGGGAGAAGATGGGCCAGAAATGTAAGTAATACAAAGAAGGAGGATTAGGAGAGTGAGGGCCTTGGGGAGAGGCCAAGCCGAGAGAAGGCCCACCACTCCAGCTGGTGCCCACCCAACCCGGGGGCTGCCTGGGCCTGCCAGGGGCCCACTCACCACTTTAAGCTCCGGCACCGAGCGGCTCAGGGTCCACTCCTGGCTGTTCACAAAGGAGTCTGTGGGAAAGAAGGCTGCCTGTCAGCACACACACACCTGTACTATGGCTACCTGCTGTCTCCTATGCTGCCCCTTCCTAGGCCAAGGCCAGCAAACAGCACATTCTAATGGGACCCCAACCCTCACCCCTAGACCCCTGGGGAGCGGCAGGAAAATGCTTTCGGAGTGGAACGGAGCGATGGTAGTCCTCAGGAAAAGGACTCTGAGGGGTGTGGGCCTGGGTCCCCTGGCCTGGACCTATGTCCCTCCTCCTCTTACTGCTCAAGCAAGATTAGGAATTCCCACCTTGAGCCACACCCGGCCTGGTGCTCAGGGCCCAGACACCAGGCCCAAGTGAGAAGTCACCCCAATAGGTCTCAGCCCAGAGCCAAGCCAGGCTGGGCACTTGGCAGCCGGGGCAGGTGGGGGGGCGGCCTCCTTCAGCGAGTAGGAACAGCTCACTCTCACAGGGTGGGGCCACCCACCACATTCCTGGCCAGAGTAAGGAGGGAGGAGCCCTTACCTGGCCCTGTGCTGTGAAAGGCAGTTCGAGTGGGGAGCACCCTGCTAGCCTGGCCCTCCTCCCCAACCTCCTCCTTGGTGTCGGGCCACCACCCTTTCTTTCCCAGAGACCTGCCTCCCGACTCCTCTCTAGCCCATTCTCGGCTCCTGCCTGCCTCTGACAGGGTCCCAGCATGGCTGGCCCCATCATCTTTATCCTCTGGGTTGTTATGGGCATCCTCCAGCCAGCCCTGGGTGGCCCTGGCCTGGGCCAGCCTCTCTGGCTAGGCTGGGCTTGCTTCCCCTCCCCAGGCTATTTCAAAGAGTAGTAAATACAGCTGGGTTGACAAACAGCCCCTAAATTCATCTGCAGAGACAGCGAAAGGGATAGCCCAAGCCCGGCCTGGGGGCTAGGAATGTGATCTAGTCCTGCCTAGAGCCAGCTGACTGTGGGTGCGACTGGACACCCTTGGTCTCAATTCTGCATGTGCCAAAGTGACAAAGGGGCTGATCTGTCGTCATCTCATATTCTACCACACTATGGGTCAGGGTGAGCGCGGGTTCCAGGTGGCCCGGCCAGGAAGCCCTCCTCTGCCACGGCCACTTCTGGGATCCACTAGTGACCCCAAAGCCTGTGGGCACTATCTCCGTTGGGCCAGCCCTGTACCTCTGGCCCACGAGGCAGCCCTCCCTTCCCAAGTAGGTTTACGCTGGTTTTCACAACCGCTCTCAACACAGGCCTCCCACCCGGAGACCACCCAGACCGCGCTTCCCTTACCGCTCGGCGCGCCCAGGGGACCCGAGGCCGCGGCCGCCCGGCAGCTCCGCAGCGGCTCGGCGGGCGCGGGCTCCCTCCGGCGGAAGCGGCTGATGAGCAGCCTCCAGAGGCCGGCGGCGGCGCGGGGACGGCCGGGCTCAGGGGAGGCGCGCGGGCCTCGGCGCCCAGCAGCAGGTCGCGGCGGCTGGGAAGGCGCCCAGGGAGCTGGCGTCCCCGTCGCTGCGGGTCCGCGCCCGGGGCAGCAGCCCCCGACCGGCGCGCCGGATCTCCTGGCGCGGCGCAGGCGGAAGCTGAAGCTCTTCCTCAGCGCCGACAGGCCGCGCCTGGAGGCTGGGACGCCGCCGCCGCCGCCGCCGCCGCCGCCGCGCACCTGCCAGCGCTGGCTGCTCCACGAGGCGCCCCGCAGGAAGCCCGCGCTGCCCGCGCGGCCCAGCCCGCGCCCGCGGCCTCGGCCGCCGCCAGCTCCAGGCGGTTCACCTCCAGGAACGTCATGCTGGTGGGCCGCGGCCGCGAGCCTGGGTGCCCTGCGTGCGGCCGCGCCGGGCTGGCGCGGGGCTGGGCGCGGGCTGGGCACGGCTGAGCCGGAGAGGCCCCGAGGGCGCCGGCCCGGGAGCCGGCGGGCGGCCGTCTGCGGGGCCGCGGCGGCCGGGCGCGTGCGCAGGAGGCCGAGCAGCAGGCTGCGGGCGCCGGCGGGGGCCGGCCCCGGGCCGCACACGCTCCGGGGCCGCGGGGCTGCTCGCGCGCAGCGCACAGGGCGGCCTGCAGGGCGGCGGCGGCGCGGCCGGCCGGAGCGCCGTGCAGGTCCAGCGAGTCGCACACGCTGAGGGCGCGGCGGCAGGCGGCGGGCCGCTCCGGCTGCAGCCGTCCCCGGCGGCCAGCCCCGCTCCATGCTCAGGGCCCGCGGGCGAGGGCCAGGCCCATGGCGAGGGGCGCGGGGCTGGGCCCGGGCCGGGGCCGCGGCCGGGGCGCACGGACCTCCGGCCTCTGGGCACCTGGTGTCGGCCGGCCGACCGAGTCCCTCAACGCCTCCACCTCGCAGCCGGCAAGCCCAGACCTGGAGAGGCCAGGGAGCCAGCCCAGCAGTGAGAGAGGCGGCAAGCCTGGCCTGGAACACCCCGGAACGGCGGCTGGGGAGCCGGCCTGCTGGGGCAGCCCCCAGAGCCCTCAGAAAACAGGAAATTCCAGCCCAGGGCTCCTCCTCGGATTGGAGCAGGTAGGTGAGGAGCTGTCATTAAGAGCAAGCCAAATAAATAACAGTCCTCAGCTCACCACACACTGGGCCGTTTTGGAGAGAAGTGGGCCATTTGCTCTTTCCCCAAAGGAAGAACGGGAAGGTGATACACCCGGGGCCAGAATTAAGGTAGGACTAAATTAGGTGTCAGAGGCAAGTCTTATGCCCACTTTGGGCCCCAGTCTCCTTATCTGTAAAATGGGGAGGCTGAGTGAAGCGATCCTATCTTAGTTTTGGGCTCGGACATTCTGAGATTGGAAAACTGGAGACTCAAGAGTGGCTGGAGGCTACCGTTGGCTCTTCTGTGAATGACTGAGGCTGTCTTCTTCCTTGGAGGTTATAATATCATCTCGACTGGGTTAAGTGTGGTCCTGCTCAAGGGCGGCAGAAATTCAAAAGGTAAAACCTCTGGACCATAGTTTTGGATGAGTGACTCACATCTGAGTCCCTAAAGTCTCCTGTCTCCTGTTCACTTGGGTCTCACCCTCTCTCCAGACGCTGTCCAGAGGTTGCCCTGAGGTTGGCTGGCAGAGCAGAGGTGAGGCAGTTGCCGGCAGAACTGGCTGAAGCCCAATGCTCACTCTGAGCACAGATATCCTTTCACAAGCATGGGCTGCACCAGACACTCATTAACTGCAGGGCTCACCCCAGGATGGGGGCACGTAGCTGCCGTGCCAGACTCTCCACTGTATTCTAGACATCAATCCTCTCCGAGGCCCTGGAAATGAACCAGTTTACCACAGTCCACAAGGAACACGAGCATATCAGGAGAAACCAATTTAGGTAGAGGGAAGGATGAGGGGGCTTGCATCTCCTTTAAAGAGATAATACTCTCAGGATTCCTCTGCCCCTAGTCCAACCCAACTCCCAGCATCCCTCTCAGCTTTAGAATTCCACGGTCCTGGTCAGAAGCAAAGTACAAGATAAAAGTGGCACATTCCTGAGGGGCTGGGGTGGGGGAATGCCTGAGGAAGGCAGGGCCTCTCCATCCTAGGTGCTCTGCAGAACCCAGAGCTGGAAACTCCTAAATCCCGGGCTGGATCTCTGAGCCTGGAGAGGCCCTGGGGGTGATTGCATATTTTCCTGGGACTAGTTTTTAACAGGGATGAGGATGGCTTCTTCTCTCCACAATGCATATTCCCCACATAATAGATGGTTCTGCAGAAGGGCCTTCCCAAGATTCTTCAGGCATGGAGACAAGCACACAACCCAGGAATCCTGACTCACATTTCTGAGTTTAAGTCTCCCACAGTCAACTTCCCTATCTGCATATCAATCTGTCTGTTTGTCCTCCCTCACACACGCTGGAATTACCCTTCCCCAAAGAATAAGGCCGCTTATTCTAAACCCTGCCCCCAAGCCAATGAAAATGCAAGTACAAACTCAGAGAAGACAAGTAGTGATTCTATAGCATCTCACTACGCTGATGGACAGTGACTGTAATGGGGTTGGTGGGGGGGGACCTGATGAAGGGGGTAGTTTAATCACCATAATATTGCACATGTAATTGTAGATTAATGATAGTAAAATAAATTTTATTAAAAAAAAAGAAAATGCAAGTATATGTCAGCAGCCATCAGAGCTGTCTGGGGACTCGGGATGGACAGGGGGCACGGTGCCCAGCGGGGGATGGGCAGCTTTAGAATAACTGGCTGTCTTAGTGGGAGAGGAGCAGGACGCGATTAGAGAGGAGAAGGCCCCCAGCGCCACACACTCAGACACACACGTGCACGTGGGCTCAAGGAAGGCAGGCAGCAGCTCCCAGTCCCAGAGGTGAAAGAAGATCCTACATCCTCAAGGACACCTCAGCTCCTGGCTGCCTCAGCCCCTGCAGAAGCAGTCTAGGCAAAATGCTCGGCCTGGACAAATTCCCACACCTGCACCAGCTTCCGCTTCCTCACCTGGCTGCCTCCTTCCTATCCCTTCTCAGAGAGCCTTCTTGACCCGGAGAAACTAGACAGAGAAGGGCACCTGCCTACACATAAATGTCCCAGGACATCAAGCCAGGTGAAGACCCTAGAAAGGAGGACAGTGCAGGCACACCCCCCCTTTTTTTGGCATCAGTCACCCGTCAGGGATGAGGTCTGTGTGTTCTGTCTGACAAGATTCTGCTCCAAAGAGAGGCAGCGAGCACATCTCCCCTCAAAGCAGCCCAAAGGAAATTCAGGCAATCCTACAAAACTTCAGGCTGGGACCTGGTACACAGTACAGAAATGCCATAAAACCAGCCCTCATGTCAGCTATTTCTCAAGGCCCTCAGAAGCACCAGGCTAAATCTGCGCTAGGGATGGGAGACCCCACGGAAATTTCTGGGGGAGTCAAAGATGAAATCTCTCATGATCCCTGCAGTGTGCCTTCTGCATGAGGATGGATGCACCCTTCCCTGGGAGTAGAGCGTGCAGACGATGAGCACTGGCAGCCCCTTCTGCTCTGCGAACCGGGAAATCAGGAGAACAAGCTGACTCGATGTTCCCACAGCTGGGTGAGCTGGATTGGCCGGACCCAAGAGACGAGGCTGCCTGTATGCACACCGGGCACCTAGGGGCCACGGGGACACACTACTAACCCAGGGTACCTAGGGGGACGGAGAGATCCCTGCAAAGGCCTGACACGTGTGGCCATGCACAGAACAGAACACCGGTGGTGAGGAAGAGCAAAGGGCAGCCTCCCACAGCCAGAGGCCAGCCCAGGAATCCCACAAAACCTTGTACCTAGTCTCCACTCAAATATTTGCTGGGTGATCCATTGATAAGTACAGAGAGGTGTGCCCAGATGAGGCCACGCAACCCACATGGAGCCTCTGGATGTCCTTTTCAGAGATGAGGAAGGGTCAATTTTCTGCTGAAAGGCAAACAGTGTGCAGGCTTCTTCCAGCCACCTGGGGTGGTCCCAGAGCCACATTGGCCCCCCACACACCTGTCGGGTTCTTCTTGCCCACAAGGTGGCAGCAAAACCTCTTTCTGCCGCGGGGCTGCCGGCGGCACCGGAGGAAGGCAGGGACCCCAGCAGCAGCATCCAGAGCAGGCGGGAGGCTGGGTGGTCTCCTGCTAGCTCTGGGAGTCCGCGGAGAAGAGGAGGAGACTCTGGGCCACTGTCCCTGGCCTGTCCATGGCTTCCCCAGCAATTGGCCACTCGCCACTGCTTGGTGGGGACACAGGGCTCCTTATGAGTTTCAGGAGTTTCCGCCAAGACAAACAGCACTCCGGTACACACTCACTAACACTCACCTCTTGGCCATTTTCCTGGTGTGTTTAATGCTCCCCCACGAGGAGGATGCAGGGCACACAGGCGTGTGGTGGTTTTATGAATGAACGCATGTCTCTGCCGAGCATGAACTGCGCCCCCAGGCTTTTGTTCTCCTTGTGAGGAGAGAGGCAGGCCTATGGCTGGCACAGTCTGCTGAGGAGAAAACTATCTGCAAAGACCCCATGTCGAGAGGCATGGGTGTGCATTGGCAAGACTCATGCTCTTGAGTTGAGATCCGGGTTCCAATTCAGCCTGTGGCACCTATTAGCTCTGTGCCTTCAGTAGGCACCTCAACCTCACTGGGTCTGGGGTTTTAGTCTGTAAACTAGGAATGACCCCACCATGCCAGCTGAAGTCTCTCTGAAGACCAGTGATGCGAATTTGGAGGGTCCAACACAGTGCCCAGCACACAGCAGGTTACCAGCAGAAGGAGCCGTTACCACTGGGCAAGAGTCACATCGGACACAGAAATCCCTTAGGCCAACGTCAGCATTCTTCAGAGCAGAATCCAGTGGAATTCTGCCTCGGCAGCTCTGGCCACACCAGCCTTCAGAGATTCCTGAGGCTCTTTTGGATCATGTCTTTCTCTGAAAATCTGATGAATGCCATTATAGGCTGAATTGTGTCCCTCCTAGATTCATATGTTGAGGTCCTACTCCCCCAGCTCCCCCCAACTTTAGAATGTGACCTTATTTGGAAATAAGGTAGTTGCAAATGTAATTAGCTAAGGTGAAGTCACACTGGAGTTGGGTAGCCTTTCATCCCATATGACTGCTGTCCTTATAAAAGGGGAAATCTGGATATAGACAGTAATGCACAAAGGGCAGGTGATGTGAAGAGACACAGGGAGAGGCAGCTGTGGATAAGCCAAGAAGAGAGGCCCAGGGAAGATCCTCCCTAAAACCTTCAGAGGGAGCTTGGCCCTGCCCACACCTTGGTTTCAGACTTTGGCCTCCAGATGGTGAGAAAATAAATGTCTGTTGTTGAAGCCACCAAGTGTGCAGTACTGTGTTAGCACAGCCCAGAAATCATATAAAAACTATAGACCCAAGGGGCAGGCAGGTCTGGCTGCACTGAGAGCAGCCCCAACCCCGCCCACGGCTGCTCAGAGGAGCTCAGAATTCTGCCCCATCTCCCCATGGAAAAGCTGAGAGGGCCGAAGGGGAGAACCAAGACCACCCTCTGCAGGGCAGTCACCCCCACCCAGAAATGGCCTCTTAGCACCAAACTAGCTACTTGCTGGTAGCTGCTTGATTTTTCTTTCTGCCCTCAAACTGTGCTAGGTGAAGACACATCTCCCACTGGCCTCCTTGTTCTGACTTGCCACATCCTAAAACCCAGAGATGGACTGAGACAGACACTACTCCCTGTCTCAGACTGAGAAGGATCCACGGGCTGGCTGGCTGAGGCCAAGGGCCCAGTGTCCACTGCTTTGCCACGGCACATGGTGTCACTCACACTCCTCCGGGGACCCCAAGGCAGGTGGCATGGGACTGCACACTGCTCTGTTGCAGAATGTCAAACAGGGAAGCTCCCTATCGGCACTGTGGCTTTTCATTCCCATCTGGACATGTTTCCTGCATGTCATGTGTCTTTAAATGTTGTTCTCGTCCTTTAAAACTGCACGATGCCCAGCTTAAGTCCCATGAGCTGAAATTCTGCTTCTTCAGCCCAGTGGGCTTATCAAATACATTAAGTTCTGAGATTCCTAATGAGCAGTATCAGCAATCCGGTTTGTTTCATCATATTTTTACCACGTAAAAGATTTTAGTAAGGGAAGATTCAATGAAATATTCAAATAATGACACTAATTTTGCTCCAAGATGTAGCAGCTGCAGAAACTGCACTGCTGCAACCAGGTGACACCCCCAGCTGAGAGCTCAGATACAGATGTGTAAGTTCAGGGTCTCAAGGAAAGGGGGGCTGTCAGTAAACACTATTTTTAAAAAAAGATAGCTTCAGAGTCTAATGGACAAAAATTTAAAGCATCTGAATTACAGTCTACTACAGATTTTGAAAGTGGCGCAGGTAACTTCCCCAGCAGGTGGGGCCTACATTCCCAAGGCCAAGCCCACCCACTGCCCATAGCATCCCAGATGCCTGAGGCCTCAGGATGGGCTCCACATCAAAGGAAGCCACAGGTGGCCCAGATTGATACAGCAGGGCCCAGACGTGAAGGCCACCTCCCTCTAGCCCTACCAGCTCATGCCTACTGCTGGGGGGTCTCCCAGAGCTCCTGGCCTCTTTTCAATATCTCCAGTTCATCCTGTCTCTGCAATGCAGACTAATACTAATCTGTGTCCACCTCACCAGGCCTTGGGCTCCTGGCATGCACAGGATGGCAGACACTGGTCCCCATGCCTCAGAGCCTGCCTCTGGCCAGCCCTAGAGACAGCAGGGCCTCTTTTGGTGCCTTGTACACCCATAGCAGCAGCCACATGGGAAACTGCCGATCACCAGTTAGTAACAGCCATTCCTTGAACACGACAGGCCCACTGAACACTTTGCATATACGGATCCACTTGCCCCTCTGATAACCCTCTGAGAATGGCATGTTGTTCTCCCCATTTTACAGACGAGGAATCTGAGGTAGACACCAAGTAACTTGCTCAAGGTCACCAGCCAGTAGGTGGCTGAAGCTGGCATTCCAACCCAGGCTGCCTGGCTTGCCCCGAGCCCTGTGTGGCAGATTTCTGCTGACACAGGGCCAACCTGAGCCCAAAGGTCATCTTGCAGGCAGGCCCAGCCTATCTTCCTTTCCTCCTGCCTAGGTACTCACATTCGGATGCCCAGTCTTGCCCTTCCTAGCAGGAGGCCTCCTTCCAAACCCTCCCCTGGTTCCTCCTCACCCACCTTCCAAACAAACTCCTTATCTCCAGCTCTTACTCTCCCAGGCCTAGACCAGCATGAGGCGTGATGCAGTCCAGGGACACACAGCACTCACAAGGGAGAACACTACCTCAAATGAGCCCCTTAACAGGCAAAAGGGGAGCTTCTGGGGGCTGATGGAACCTCAGCATGCCTCCTAGTCATACATTAGACAACCTCAGCAAGCCAGGCCAGCAGGGAGGGGTCAGTCCAACCAGCCTCCCGACTGAAGTGGCTCCTTCCCTGAGACCACAAGCATCCCGAGCCCTTTAAGTAGCCAGGAACTGACAAGCAAATGCCCTTCTCTGAGACGTGCCCTCCGCATGCGCCCTGCGGGTCCACACCACACAGCTTCTGCGTGCTCCTGGCGGTGGACATCCCAGCACCGCCACGGCTATGCAGGAGGACCAGGACAGGGTGGGGGCAACCCGAGGCACTCCCTGGGGGCACAGGGCTACCTCCACATGCAGCCGGTTCAACTATACAACTTCCCATCAACTGCCACCACTGCTCCCAGCCCCACTGGCTCTCCAGCATCACAGAGGGGCTGGGGATTGGACCAGAACCCCAGCATGTCTAGTACCTGGGTTTACACTTTCATCTTCGCTCTTCTCTCATCTGTCTACAACCTGATGAGTCTCTGCTGGCCAGCCCATCAGCTCGGCCGTGCCATCCCATCAGGTAACCCTGGTGACTGCGTGGGAGCCCTGGGAGGGCGTCACAGAAGGAGCTCTGGGTCCTGCCTGGGCTCTGTGGCCGACCGTGGCCTTCTCCACAGGGCCCTCAGATGCAAGATGAGAAGGGCTAGGAGGTCCCTGGCTGATTGGGAGCCCCCTGACAGGACCATCCCCCACCAGAGTAAGGGCATCCTGTCAGCAGCAACTCTGTGCGGGTAGTGTATAAGACAGCAGCAGGCAAACAGGTCCCATCTGCAAATGCCTACCCGTGCCTCAAGACCCCAGGCAGACAGGTCACCCTCTCCTCTCTACACATTTACCCGCACTCCTGTAAGCATGCTACACACACACACACACACACACACACCCGCCCGAAGCCCGGCTCAAGCACACCCGCCACCCGCCACTCCCCCACGCCTCGGACCTCAGCTGTCTGGGGCAGGGGGAGCAGCTACAGAGGGGCAGGGGGTGGAGCCACAGAGCAGGTGCACTGGGCCTGTGGGAAAGGAGAGCAGCAAGCAACACACAACAAAGCTCATTGGACTTAAAGGACAAGAGAGAGACTGAGATGCTCAACTACGTAAAAATAAAAAAATCCAGAACGATAAGAAACTATAAAAACCCTAAGAGAAATATAATCAAAGGGAAGTCAACACCAGGAAAAAAAGTGACTTCGTCAATGAGCTAATATTCCTAATATTTACAAAGCCCATACACATCACTTAAAAAACACAAAATCTCAACATGAGTAAAGAAAGTACAAATGGCCAACACATGTGGACACCACTTGGTCTCATGTGGTAGTCAAAGAAATGGAAATTGAAAGGAACTTCACCTTCTCACCTACCACAGCCTAACAGGTGGCTTTTGTGTTAGCGAGCCCCCTTGCTGGGGAGCGTGTGTGTGGGGAGTAGGTCCTCCAGCCCCCAAACAGCAGTTCAGCCCTGCACATGAAGGGAATGGAGCCCTCTGCCCCTCATCCCAATGCCACAGGAGCTCCTATGGAGCCCAGAAAAGTTCAGCCCTTCCAAAAAAGTGAAACCAACTCTAAATATCCAATAACTTGGCAATGAGAAACTAAAACACCCCTGTCTCCAGAAGGTGGAATACCACGCATCATTCAGACAACGTCTGCAAAGACTGTCTACCCAGCGCCAGTGCCACTTAGGTTCCTTTTTTTTTAGAACAAGATGCAAAATTGTATGTGATGCAGAGCCATGTGCAAAACGCAGGGAAAAGGGGATACATCAGAACAAGGACAGTGGCTGCCTGCAAAGGTTAGGACCTACAGTGATTTGATAATGATTCTTCCTATTTTTCTGCAAAATGTATATTTCACTCTGTTTTCTAAAATCTTCATAGAGGGTCTGTTGCTTTTGTAAAAAGAAACAGAAGCAGAAGAAAAGGAAGGCTGTTCCACCAGAAAATGAGAGCTGGAAAAGCAGCTCGCCAGGAAAACCGGGGGTTTGTGCTTGCTGGGCTCCCCAAATCCCTGCTCTGCCCAACCCCTGCACCTCCACATCTGCAGCCACTCGGGGATGCCCATACATTCTAACAAGGACTCGTGAGGCTTTCTGATTCCAGGTCTGAGTGGGACACAAAAGTAGCAACTAGGCTGTGACAAGTATGCGTAATAAATGTACACTTTGCCCATCTTTGTAAAATGTTATGTTAGGGCATGAGCCGTATTCACAACACACTCAGAAAACTGCTCTTGCCCCCTTCCCTTCCCTTCATGTGGAAAATTCCAGAAGGAGTGTCCAGCTCCCCCCCGCCCCCAACAGGATCAACTTCCCACATTTCACCAAACTGCCTCACCGGCTCACGGACCACTCTTGTGCTATCCCTGGTCCCTGGTCCATGGACATGGTTCTTGCTCGCTCTCACTGGTTAGCTTCATAATATTTCACAGTAAATATGTTCCCTGCATTATCCAGCCTTTCATCTACTGAGGGACACTCAGGTTGCTTCCTTTGTCTTTTTAAAACCACTACAAGCAAGGCTGAAATCAATAGCTATGTACCCATGTGTCTGCTTTCTGTAGGATACATGCCTAAAAGTAGGACAGCTGGGCTCAAAGGCATATGAATTTTTCATGTAAATGGATACTGTCTGGTTACTTTTCCAAACAGTAGGCAATTCATCCACCCTTTCTTCAACCAGCAGGTTTGCCAACGCCACTCTGCCACTCTCACCTGCATCTGAAGTTCTCATTTCACCTTCTGCTCCTAGCACGGGGCACCCACGACATTGCTCCTCTGACTTGCATTTCCCTGAGGATCCTGAGGTTGACCATCTTTTCACAGTCACTGAAAATCTGCAGTTTCTCTCTTCTCTGAATTGTCTGTCTGGTCCTACTCTTTGTCTGTTTGTCTTTGGGGTTTTAAAAATATTTTTCTTAACAGTTTGCAGGAACTCT
Source organism: Smutsia gigantea (assembly GCA_032199065.1). NCBI lineage: Eukaryota > Metazoa > Chordata > Mammalia > Pholidota > Manidae > Smutsia > Smutsia gigantea. The sequence goes on along the minus strand of JAVSCE010020057.1, from coordinate 18,263 downwards.
TTGTATAATAGGCATCTTAACCGTTTAACTGGCATTTGTACTCGGCAAATTCTCCTACTCTATTCCACAGAAATGTAATTAAATCTATTAAGGTTGTTATTGATTATAACATCTGAACAACAATCCATGAGGCAAGAGCGACACTAGAAAAAGGTGGGGTGTGGAAGCCCTTATGACAGAAGAAAGACCTGCAGAAGGAATGTCTGGATAAGAAAACTCCCATGTGGCAAACGCCAACGTGACCGATTCAGGCCAGGAGCACTGATGAACTTAGACACCACTGCTTACAAGGGCGCTGAGAGCAGCTTATTTGCAAGGTGTGGAAGCCTCACCCCAGATGACCTACCAATTGAAAAGGGATTAGAAATGGACCTACGGGATCAGAGGATCTGGTTGTTACCCTGACATCACCAACAGCAGGGCCTGATGTGACACAAAAGAAGATAATCCTGTCAAAAGGGCTTAATTGGATTTCATCAAGCCCTAGACCTCACTTCATGTCATGGGCATCACCAGGGACGAGGAAGAAGTTAAATTCAGAGCACGGACCTTTCCAAGAAATATGGCGTGGGCTCTTCCAGTGTCTGTGTGATGGGAAAAGGCTCGTGACGGATCCTGCCCCACCCTGCTCCATCCCCCTCCCATCCTGACTGGGAAAAACAAAAAGGTTACTTAAGACATTTTGGCGATAATTGAGGAAATGTGGTTATGGATGAGCTATTAAATGATGGCAGTGAATTCCTGCTAATTTTCTTAGGTGTGACTCTGGTATCATGTTGTATAGAAGAGTGTGCCTGCTCCTAGGTGCCCGCTCAAGTGCCAAGGGGCAAAGTGCCAAGGTGTGTAGACTACTGAGCACCACCCCCAAAAAAGAGGGAGGGAGAGGACCAGAGAGAGAGGAGCAAAAAGGTAAAATGTTAACAATAAACCTTTCAAGGTGGATATTTTTCCAAATGAAAAGCTGCAGGGAGGGGGGAAATCTGCCAGTCTTTTCCTCTATAAATTCTGGGTTTCCTTTCTGGGCCTGAGATTAGACGGTAGCTCAAATTCTCTCCTGGATGTTGGAAAGCTGTATTAAATTTCAAGGTGCAGCAGCGCCCACCGGCTCAGGGCACAGGTGAGACCAGACTTCCTGGGCTTTTCTTGCCTCTGCCATCATTCTCAAGCAACCTTGGGCAAATACCTTTCCATCTCTGTGCCTCAGCATCTTCAGCTGCAAACTGGGGATGCCACTGACCCTGCAGAGAGGTCCTAGGAGTTAGAAGCTAGCACAGCGGGCAGTGCCCGGTGTGCCCCAAGCCTTAACAGAAAGTTCACCTTTCAGCTCTGTTCCTTTGCATACGCCAGCTCTGGTCCTGTCACCTTAGTGAGAACCCCGCGCTCTCCGGCACCCGCAGCAAGAGCTGTCAATCCTGCGACATTTGCAGCATCAACACAAAGTGCTGGGGTGTGGGGTGGCACGTTTGAATAGTTTAAAAACACTACGCCAGCAATTTTCATAATAAATCACTACCCCAGGAAAACAGGGTCTCACAGTGCCTGCCAAAGCGGCCAGACCTGCTGCCGCCTCCCGCGCCTTCCGTCCACACCGGGTCACTGCGTAGAAACCCAGTTATGGCCCTCGGCACACACGCTTTTAGTAAACATAGTTTGTCTTTGGTGCCAGCTCAACGGACATGACTCAAGGCCCTCAGCTGTGTGGGCCTCACACCTACACCACCCTATGGCTCCATCCCAGGGGTGAGGGGCACGGTGGGGTGTGGGCCTGTGTCCCGGCCTCCTGGCTCCGCAGCTGACTCCCCCCTTCCTCGAGGCCTGCTGGTGGGGATGGCTACTCTCCCGACCCCCCAGGAAAGCTTCCTCACCGCACAGGTAGCTAGGGTCTTAAAACCTAAGCCCGCTGACCTGTCAGAACCACGCACCACAAAAAGCAGGCCCCCGTGTTTTCACTGATTGCTCAGTGGCTCAGCTCTGACCCCTTGAGGACGAAGGGGAACTCCAAGAGGGAGGAGAGAGAACTCAAGGTACCCCCCCCCCACCTGCCTTCTGGTCACCTCAGCGCCCCGGCGCCTTCTGGGCACTCCACGAGTGTCAGCAGCCTGGGCCCAAGCCAAACAGAGCACCAGCTTGTCACGAAGGCCCTTCCCCACACTCCTGACTCAGGGAGGCCTCACAAACAGGACACCAGGGTCGCACCTGAACGGCGGCCCCCACCTCAGGCAAGTAGGGAGGAGGCCCTTGGACACTGCCCTGGCCCTGGAGGGCAACAGAGCACAGTGATACAGGCTGGAGGGCTCCTGAAGGACGTCCAGGGTGCAACAGGGCTCCTGGGCTGGGAAGGCCCCTGGTCGTTGGTCAAGCATTACCTGACAGACTGGTACCGGGCTGGGGGCCGGGAGGCCTGCCCCCTGCCGGTTCAGGGCTCAGTGTCTACAGGGGATGTGACGAACAAGGCACACACCAGCTCGTGACAAATGCTGGAGGAAGAGCCAGGTGGCTGGGAAGGCTGGGGTGGGCAAGGCTCAGGGCACGGGGAAGAGCTAGGTGGCAGGGAAGGCTGTGGGTCGGGGGAGGGCACACAGACCTTGCACCAGAAAGGTGGGCCTTGGAGCTCGACAGAGCCAGGCATGGGTCCCAGCTTGCGGAGTGCCCCAGTGAGACACTCTTCTCACAGGTAAAGGGCAGTAACACACCCCGCAGGGGCCTCTGTGTCGCTCAGCACCCACTGCCTGAGGGCCACAAACCAGAAAACCTTACAAAAACAGGCCCTGCCTAAGATACCAGGATGGGGAGAAGAGAATATTGTGACACTTGCTGGTGACACGTAGCATCTTCGCACCACTGCCATGGGTCATGGCTGAGGGAGAGGTGGTTGGCAGGATCGCCCAGCACACCTCATCTCTTGTGAGCTAGGGGGAGGTCACCGCAAAGCAAAAAAGCCGGGGGTCTGCCTAGGCCCTGCTGCTCAGCAGTGACCTTGAATCCTGGGTTGGTCACTTCTGCCCTCTCTGGCCTGCCAAGCAAGGGCCAGACTCCCCTTCTCCAGCTGGAACAGCTCAGCTGTCTGGCCTCTATGATCAGCACCCTACTCCCTAAGTGTCTGCACCTCCTGACCCAGCACTTTACCAATCGTGTAATGCTGGCACGCAGAAGGGCCTGGCGCTGGTCTACAAGGACTGCATCGCAACTGACTTCATTCTCACACCAAACTGATGAAATGGGTGCTTGGCAACCTCGTTTTAGCAACAAGGAAGCCAAGACACAGAGATTAAGCAACTCACCCAAGGTCACACAGCTACTAAGTGATTAAGTCTGGGATTCAAATCTAGGCAGCATGGCTCCAGACCAGGTTCTTAACCACTGCCCCACACAGGCCCTGACAGACGAGCAGTGACACCCAGGCTTCACTCCACCATAGCACCCAATATAGAAAGGTCTAGAATAGTCCAGAAGCAATAACCAAGCAGAAGAGGGCTTCTGAGAGATTAAAAGCTCTTCATAGCTCTTCTCACCAAAGGCTACAGAGCCTTCACTTAGCACCTTCTTAACAAAAAAAATCCTCTGGGCAGAGAAGTGTGTCAGCCCCTCCCATGAAGAAACCAGGCAGAGGAAGGGCTGGGAGCTCTCACCAGGAGCAAAGCAGGAGCCCTGAGTGGGGTCTAGATTTCTGGGCCTCCCCAGCCCCACTGTGTACACAGACACACACACCGACAGGCTGTGGCTGGGTTTGAATCCTACTCTGTGAGCCCACGCTCCTGGTTTGCAAGCTACTGAAACATTAAATTCAAAGGGAGAAGAGAAACTGCTATAGGTGAGCACACCAACAGTGCAAGGCGGAGCATTGACAGACAGGCCAGGAAAGGACAATACACACTACAAACAGCACAAGACAGCGAAGGCACATCCCTGTGGGATCACAGGGTATATGGGGCCACTTCCCTAAGCGCTCAGAGGACGGCAGGCCCGGGGCTCCTCGAGGGCCAAGGTGCTGCCTGGTAGGCCAGGATGGAGGCTTCCTTCCCACAAACAAGGAAATACCCACTTTGGAAAAACCTATATTAAGAGATTAAAACTGACTTACATGAAGTAAGAGTAACAAACTGAGAGGAAAATGAAGGATACGAAGAGAATTAAACAAAATACAACCAACCAAAAAAGTTGTTAATGTTGACTCTCACTAGTAATCAAATAAACATAAAATACAACAACAAGGAAAAGCATTCAATCGTATTTTTTAACCTTTGAGGTGGGCAAGGGGGGAACAGGGATGTGGGGCAGAGAACAGGTGGTTTCTACCCCGGAAATGGGAATGGGAAGGCGGTGTGGCAGCGCAGGTCCTGAAAACGTGCACACCAAACGGTCTCACCATTTTCTTCTGGGAATTTGTCCAAAAGAAGTAATCAGATGAGTGTACGAAGATCTACGTCCAAGGAGATGTATAAGGAATCGTAATCCTAACACAGGGCACCCTGCAGCCTTTTAAACTAGTGGCCAGCACTCGCCATGAGCTTCCTCGGTGCCAGACACTACCGTAAGCATCTTACAAGTGTGACCCGCCACGCCTCGCCCAGCACAACCCTACAGGTGGGTTCTGTGGCAGCCTGTCTGTCTCACATCAGGAAACAGGCACAGAAGCTCTCCCCTTTCCTTGCCTTCAAGGGGGCCCCAGGCAGCACATGTCAAAGTGCCACATGCAAGGAGGCAGGCTCAGAATGTCCCAGTCCCTGGACAGATGGGACCATGGCCAGAGAGCCTAGATGGATGTGGTTCAAACACTCGTGTGCAATCACAGCAAGCTGTGCAGATGCCACCCAAATGCACCTCCAGAAAACAGGCCAGGGCAGAGGCGATGCGCCCATGCACTCTCCCCAGCCAGCAGCTGAGCAGGAATGAGAACCCAGGGATCCTGGTCCCCATTAGGGAGCTGCAGGTGGGCAGATAACCAGAGGGGCCTTCCAGGAACCTGCACGTCTCTGGCTCCCCTTCTCCTTGGCAGTATCTTTCACACAAATCTCACCTTGGCTGCGAAATGCCTACAATACCAAACCGATCCAGAGTAGCTGATAGTAGGTATGTGCAGGGCAGGAAACAGACCAGAAGGCTGCACATCAGACACCAACAGCAGGCACCTCGCAGGAGGGGAAGGTTGGGCACACGTTACTTCTGCTTCCTTCTTTCCACATTTGAATTTGTTCTAACAAGCATGCATCACTTTTGTCCCTAAAACATGTATTTAAGTTTTTCAAATGCTTAAATATTTCAAAGTGTTTATGAGCAAACACCTATGTACTGTATGCAATAGCTATGCTGCTCACAGAAGGAGAGATGCCCCCAAGAGCCATTGTTTGGCTGGGGATTCAAGACATTGAGAAGGAAATTAGAGCAGCAAAGAGGACCCTGAGACAACTGTAAGTTATTTTCCAGAAGTTTCCAAAAGTTAAACCTGAGGTCAAAAAGCTTCCCTGAGAGGCACCCTTGAATGGCTGATGGGCAACCATCCAGGCCAGGGGAAAGCACCAGACAAGCAGCTGGAAAGCCTGGTTACATCCCTGGTTCTACCACACTGCACGTGGCCTGGGAGAAGTTGCTCTGCCCAAGTCCTAGGGTAGCCCACCCACAGATGGAGATGATACCTGCGAACTGAAAAGACTCTGTGGGAAAATAAACAGTGAACTGTACAGAGCTGCAAACACCACATCTGTAGCAGGGAGGCAGAAGGGTGCTGCCTGAGGGAGTACAGTACCGGCCCCATGCCTACGTCCTCAAAAGCAACTGTTCCAGGAACCTCCCTCCCACCTCCATGACTCTAGGGCTCAGCTACATGCTCCAACATAAGCTGTCACTGACCCCTTGCGTGGCGAACTTTGAGTGACCTGCATATTAAAAAGAGAATAAGAACAAGCCGAAGGTTCCCGGGTGGGTGTTCAAGCAATGCTGAATAGGGACAGGGGAGTTCTCAGGGCCCTGCTCTGCCTCCCTGGGGCCTCAGCTCCCGTGAACTGGTAGTCTTACCTTTCAAGAAAGGCATGTTCCCTCTTGAGGTTCTGATGCCAGAGACTGGCTGACAGCTGGCAGGGAGGGCTCATGGTGCAAATGCACGGCGTGGACACTAAGAGCTCATTAATCCACTTCTCTTCCTGCTGGGCTGCCCAGCGGCTGCTGCTCCCTGTAACCCACCTAGCACACTGCAGTCAAGGGGGCAAGTTCTCAAACCCCAACCTGCCTGCATGGCTCCTGGTTTGGCCCTCCCAGGACAGCCCAGCTCCTGCAGAATTAAGCACCATCTCCAATGGTCTCCTGGAATGGTGAGGTGTAAATAAGTTAATACAGGATATCGCATTAAAAACTCCCAAAGCAGAGTCCTCCCGCCTGTGCCCTGTGGATTCAATGCCCCAGCCATGCAGACTACTCCACTGCTCCTTGAACACCACGCTACACTAGCACCCTTTCTTGCTGCCTTTGGTGAGCCTGTTCCCTCCGTGTGGAAGGTCTCTCAGATCCTCCCTCCCCCACCCCCGGCACACACATCTGAGTAAAGAAATAAGTGGTGGTGAGGACTTGATAATGAGGGGAATCTAATAACCACAATGTTGCTCATGTAATTGTATATTAATGATACCAAAAAAAAAAAAAAAGAAAGAAGTGGTAGAGGAGAGTAAGTGGTATGAGCTAGCCATGGGGTACTCAGGAGCAAGGACTGTCTCATTTATGTGGTGTTTTCCATCTGGCAGAGAACTGAGCTCAGTAAATGAGGACTGAATGAGAGGATGGGGCCTGCTCCAGCTCATTACTGCCTGAGGTCAGCCTGGGGAGGGGGTCTTTCCAGCCCTCTCCTTTGACTTTGAGGAAAAGGGGTCTTGATGAGTCTTCCCCAGTCCTAACCTTTGCCCTGATCTTAAAATCTAGGCTTTATCCCCCCACTCCCAATCTCTGCTCTGGCACCTCCTACTGGCTGATCCGGTCCCCTGGGGGGTCTGCAGGGAGGACTGGCACAGCCCCTTCTCTTCCTCCTCCCTTTCCTACCTCCCATCACTGAGCTAGATGCAACTGGGCCACACAGTAGGAGCTAAGTAAATGTATCTGGAACACATGCAGCTTTCTCTGGCCAAGAGCACCTACACGAATATCCTCTTTTTCACAATTCTTCGAGTTCTTTTGTGCAAAGTCCTAAATAAGCAACCAGACCCCTACCAGGCACTCATTCCCTAAACCAGAAAGGCCAGGGAAAGTTACAAATGCAGGTGCCTGGCCCCATGCGAAACCCCCTAAATCAGATCCCCTGGAGGGAGCCTCGGAAATGCAGACTTTGGCGAATCCCAAAGGCGAGCCCCCTCAGCAGCTTGGCACCCGCGCCCGGAACAGGCTAGAAGGGCAAGGGAGCTCAGGAGAGAGCGTCCCTGTCTCCAAAATGATTCACTCCAAAATCTCTCTGCATCAGAAGGCTACTGCCAGGATCTAGTCACAGGACACACAGGAAATGGGAGGCAGATCTGAGGCCCAGGCAGGCCTGTGGGGAAGGGTGTGGCTGCTGAGGCTGACACTCTCACTGCTCCCTCTGAGTCCCCATGCCAGACCCATGGCCGGCGGCCCCTTCTCCCTTGAGCCGAGAACCAAACAAGAAAACCTGCACCTCTCTGCCTCAGTCCCTTGAGAATGCTACCCCACCACTGCGCCCACAGAGGTCGGCTGGCGCCCAATGTGTGCAGGGAACGTGAGGTGAAGGATGAAAAGGTGTTGGTCCGAGCTGGACGCTTGAAGGCACTTCACTGATTTAAAAAAAGTTTGCTTGCTGGGGGCAAACAAAAGGGGACAGGAATAAGTCACCCAGTCGACAAAGCCCGGTTCCTGTGCACAGTAGCTGCCATATGGCTCACCGTGGCTATGGTCCACTTCCCGGCCCTCCCTACCAGCCCGCAGAGCCAACCCCTGCTTGCCCTCCTCGCAGGCAGCCCTCCCCCAGTTCACATCTACTCAGCAACAGGCCCACCTTTCCAGGCCAGTTGCTGGGAGCCCAAGGGCTGCTCTTCCCAATAGCTCATCCTGCCTCCCAGCTCATTTAGTCCCTGTGTCCCTGTGCCCTGGTGGTCCCCCATCTGGACTGAGGCACCATTCCCCTGCAGTCCTTTCTAGGACACAGCCAGGAGACCCAAGCAAGTACTGGGAGCTCCTTTCCCTGCAGGCTCCTGCCTAGGCCCTGCATCAGTTTCCCCACCAGGGAGGTGGGAGTGACTCAGAGGCTCTGTATGTGGTCTCCTGGCCCTCTATCCCGGCTCCTGACTGTGCCTCTCTCATTCCTTAAGAGCACGGGATGGACAAGTTTTCCCCTTCTTTGGCTTTTGATGGGAAAGGAACTTGGCGCTTCCTCAGACCCAAACAGATTCCGCCTTCAGTGCTGGGAAAGATAAATCTTTTACAGAAGTATTACAGGGGCAAGGTGGAGGCTTACCATATGCTAGGAAAATGCCATCCCTTCCCACTAAGAGGCTCATCCCTAGTAAACATAGTTCAGCCTCTCAGGCAATGCTGTGATGTAACAGCCGGGACCCAGGTCTGCTGGGCTCCAGCAGGGGGGCCTGGTCAGGCTCAGAGTGAGCAGGGAACCACTGAGAACTGCTCCCCACTTCCCGCCAGAGAGAAGGTGGGGATGCTGCCTTGCAGGAGGGCAGCAATATGGTCTGGCAGATGGAGGGAAGCTCTACTGCAGGCAGGTTAGAGGCAGAGATTGGAGAAGGAGTTTTTTGGGTCTTTTTTTTTTTGATGCCTGCCATCAGCAGAAAAGCTGAGGTGACAGTGGGAAAGCAGGGGTGAGATGGGTAAAAAAGATGAGTTTCAAGAGAGAAGTTGGAAAAAAGGGGAAGAAGAAGGAAACAAATGCAAGGCCTTGCCAGGAAAGAACAGGGAAGCTAGGATCAGCAGAGCTGAGAACAATGTGTGAGGAGCAGCTGGGCCTGGTGACAGTGAGACATCAGGTCCCAGGATTCGGGATGAGACCAAGCTCCCAGGCTAAGCAGATGGAACATGGGGTACTTCCAAACTGCAGTGGGGAAGTTGGTCATGGGGGAGGGCTCCAGGAGGGGAGATTCTGCCTGTCCTGTTGAATTCAAGCTGGAGGTGAAAACCCAGGTGCATCCCAGGAATCAGGGCCTTCTCATCAGAGGTTCCAGCCAGGAATGTCCTGAGCCGGAGCGTCATTGCTGAGGAAGTAGGACTGGACATAAACGCCAGATGATTCCTGCCTCTCCCGCTGTGGGTGGGCTCTGTCACAGAGGCATGCCTTCCCTCACCCCTCTGTAGCTGGCCCACCAAGCCCCCACCAAAAGGCGCTGGCAGCTGTGTTTTGGAGCTGATGGGAGATGTCTACGTCCCCTGAAGGACTGGAGGCTGCAGGGAATGGCAGCTCTCCCCACCCCACCCCCTTCAGATCTAGGAGGAAAAATTGGTCATATATCTCTTTGGGGCCCCAGGCTCACACAATGCCATCCCTTGGTCCCCAGCCACAATGGTGATTCAGGCCATTTACTCAGACCCATGTTAATGAGTTTTTTCTGTCCCCTAATTAGTTCACAGTGAACTCAGCCTTAAGAGAAAATAGATGAGAGAGGGCTGGGAAAAGGACAGAAGAAGTCATACTGGATGGTTACAAAGGGCAGGGCCCCGGCCCTAACCGGGGTCCTCTTCTCCCAAAAGACTAACTTACTCCTTTGCCAGCTCTGAGGACCTCTCAAAGCACAGAGTTAATGTTCAGGAAGGAGACCCTGAGCCTCACAAGGACACAGATGGGAGTACGGCCCTCACTGCGAGACCAAAACTGTGGATGGGCCCCTGCCCACAACTCCATGTCATCAGCAAAGACCTGGCACCCTTCTTGCCTTTCCACTAAGGCAGCAGTCACCACCTGCTGGTGGGCGTCCCCCTTCAAATGGAGCCGGAGGGAGAAGCAGGGTGAGGCCCATCTGCACAACCGGGACTCAAAGGTCACCGTGGTACCAGGTTGCCTGTGGGGGCACCTGCCCCCAACACACCAGGGGTTGGGAATGTGCCAACAGCGTGCACCCAAGTCCAGGGCCCGAGAGCCTAGAGAAAGAAGCGCTGAGCAGCACAGCAGTCCGGGGCTCCAGTCCGAAGCCCTGCGCTGTGCCCCCAGATGTCGGTCAGCGTCCCGCAGCCCTGCACACGCCTTCCATGCGGCTCCGGAGAGCAGCGGCGGGTGCCCGGCGCGCTTGTTATCCGGCGAAGGCGCCAATGGACCCGCCGACGCCTCCCACGCGGTCGCGGTGCCTGGGCTCCGCACCAGGCCTAGCCCGCACCCACCCGGCCGCGGCGGCGTGGGGGTGTGCACCGGGAGAGGGCGCCGCGGCGAGCGCCACCCTCTGGGGCCTGCGGGCGCCCGGCCCGGGAAGGCTGCCATCCACTAACGGGAGGCTCCGATCCCACCCCGCTGCGCTGCAGGGCCGGGGCAGTGGATGACACGCTTCTCCGGCAGCGGTCCCACATCCCGGCCAGCCGAGGCCCTCCGCCGTGCCCACCCTCCCCGGTCCTGCTTGACCAACTCTGGCTCCAGGTCCCCGGAACCTCTGCGGCTCCGAGAGCACCCGTCCCCAGAACGACACCACCCTAGCGCCCGGAGCAGTAAGGGCAAAAAAACGTGTCCCCTAGCACGGGACCGACGCCCGGCCCCAAAGTGTCCCGGGACAAGATACGGCGAAGCCTGGAAACCGGCTCTGCAAAGCCGGCGACCACCAAACCGCGTGCTCCAGACCTCAGACGCGCGACGACCCCGTACGGGGAGAGCACGGCTGGGCCGGGCCCGCAGAGCCCCTGGCCGGCGCTGGAGGGGCCACCGCTCCCCGGCTCCCGCGGTCCCTGGCTCCGCTTACCCTCGATGGAGATGACGTGCTCCCGGATCTGGTTCTGCAACGCCAAGTCCTCGATGCGCTCGATCAGGTCGTAGATGGCGTAGATATTGGGATGCACGGACTCGAAGCGTTGGATCTCTGCCCGGATGGCCGCCGAATTTGAGAGCGCGAACTGCTGGGGGGGCCCACCGGCCAGCTGCTGCGAGGGGCCGCCGCCGCCCCCGGGCCCCTGCGCCACCGAACTGCCCGCCACCCCCTGCGCCGCGCCGCCGCCGCCCCCGGAGCTGCCAGACTGGCTGCTGCTGCGGGCTCTGCCCACCGCTCGCCTGGAAGTTCATGGCCCGGAGCCACGGGAGCCGAGGCTGGCCCGGCCAGCGCCCGGGGCGGCGCTGCGGCGGCGGCGGGCGGGCGCGCGGGGCTGGCGGGGCCGGGACTACAGAGTAGGCTGCGCGGGGCTAGCGCATCGGGCCGGGGGCCGGGCGCCGAGGCCGGGAGGCGCCGCCGCGCACGCTGTGGCCTCCGCTGCCCGGCGCTTAGCGGCGCCGCGATCTCCCTGCCTCGGAACAGCCTCCAGCGGCGACAACAACGGGGCCGGGAGCGCGCGTCCCAGGCCCTCCCCCCGCGTCATGCGCACGCACCGCCGCCCCCGCCGCAACGGCACTGGCAGCTCGAGCCCCCTCCCAGCCACCCCCGCCCCTCGCAGGCTCGCTCGTTCTGCAGCCTCCGCCCCCGAGCCGCGCGCTCCAGTCCTGGCGTCCCTGCCCCTCCCACCTAGCCTGGGCCCTTCCGCCTCCTCTCCAGCTCCACCCACACCCGCCGCGGAGGCTACTCTTTCAGAATGGACAGATGCTCTGGCCTCCTCCCGGCCCTGGCTGTAGCTTTCGCCTCCCTGCGCTGGCCTGGTTGGGGTGTCCGATCCCTGGGCAGTGCCCGAACAGTGCCCTGCGCCTGAGGGTACTGCTGAACGCGGCTGATTGGCGGCAGAGGGTCGCCAGCCCAGGTGCCACGTTAACATCGTCCTCCCTTCGGACTCATCTTCTGGGCATCTCCTAAAAGACTTCCCGTCGAACTGGAGAGAGTTAGCTGACCATCGCTGGACTCCATTGGTGCATAGAGGAAGAAGAGGAAATAATCAAATATGCCTTCTTCCTTCACTCACCAGAGCTCACATGGCTCTCTTAACTGTCCTCATCCCCTTGACCATCTTGTGTTCCTGTCCATTCTTTCTGGGGCCCGGGAGCTCCCTTCAATGTCCCAGTTTCTCTCCATCCCCATTGTTAGAGCTGCAGTCCTTCTAGCCACCCCCCAATACACACAAACACAACCTTTCCTAAAACCCACAAGAGCTGGCATGTGCAGGACACTGGTCCCAAACAATCAGCCTGCCAGGGCTGCATCCCTCTGTGTCCTCTGACTGTTAACACGCCATCCTTTTTACACACACTTCCACTTACCAGGCCAGCCTGGGTCTTTTCCCAGCAAAAAGTTGCCTCCCATTCAGCTAGCCCCACGATGCTCCCCAATACCAAACCAGTCACCATTCCTAAGTGTTCTGTACCCTCCAAAGAACCAGATGCAAGCTCATAACCCCTGAGGCTCCCCAGCTCCTGAGATATAGGTCCTATCCACCTGTTTGACTTTAAGGACGTTCTGTACCCTCTCAGCACTTCATCTGAAAAGTGGTTGAACAGATCACCTAGCTGGTGATCCAAAATTCTAGAAAAAATGTCTAACATCTTTTAGATGCTTAATTACAGTTGACAGCGAGAATTTGTACCAGGTAACTACCAGGAGAGATGCTGAGGGTAAACAGCTCCTCAAATGCAGCCAGTACACAGCTGGTTTAACATAGTTGGGCTTTCTGTACCTCTCTCTCCTCTATTAGTATGTGGGCCACATGAGGGCAGGGACACATTCACCTGTGTTGTATTTGCCATTGTATTCCCAGCACATAGTATACATTTAATAAATGTTTCTAGAATAAATTAACGAATGGGAAGGAACTATAAATAAGTTAGTTCTGTATGTTATAAATTTTAACTGACTTTCCAAAGGAAACACTTGGAGAACTTGCTCTCACAAGTAGGGATGTTCTATGGGAACACCTGGGGGTACATCGCATTTAATCAAGACTGGCCTATAGAATACAGGAAGTGAGATCTCTGTAGCTATAGGAGCCCAGAGGAAGGAGGGAAAACCCACAGAAATTAAGGGCCCAGGCGAGACTGGGGCTCAACATCCTCTACACAGTAACTCTAAGGACCTAATTTCCAAGCCTAGATTTTGGTGAGGGGAGTGTACTAATACTAGGTGAGCAAGTATGTACTGCATGATAGATCCCTTGCCTGTTTTTCACACTTATTTAATAAAACACCTGATTTCTTCCTCACAATTGCCTTATGAGGTGTGTTTTACAAACAAAGAAATTTAGTTCAAAGACGTTCAGTAATGCACCCAAGGTCATTTAGTGGACAAACACAGGATAATGGATCAGTATTTGTGCCAGGTTCTAAAGTTCATGCTTCCTACACAGCCTTACAGGGGCAAAGTGGAGGAGGGGACCGGGAAAACAGGATAGTCCAAGCCAAGGTGGCCAGTCCTGGGGGCGGGAATCCTCAGCCAATCTGGTGGAGCAGCCCTTGGTACTGGGCTCTGGGTTGGAGAATCAATGGGGGAGGGCCTAGGGTAGGGCTCCAAGGTGCCTTGTCGAGTCCACTTGGCACCTGAACTCCCCAGAGCCTGCATCTCCAAACACGGTGCTCTGACGTGATCCCGATGACGCTGGTTCCTGGAATGACAGAAGCCCTGACTGTGGGCTGCGGAGGGGACGGAAATCCCTTGGGGGTGGCACAAATCCCAAACCCATCTCCACCGGTCCCTCAGCGACTAGCGGGCACCGGGATTAGCTCGTCGAACCCCGCAAGTAGGTCCGCAGGGTGGCGGTCGGGGACTGGGCACTGTGCGGGACTACAAGTCCCACAATGCTTCGCGAGGCGGCTGCGGAGAAAAGGGGGTGCCTTCAGGTGTCTGCGACCTCAGCGCCTCCCGCCCGGAAGCGTCCAAGGGTCCGCTATGGAGCCGGCGGAACAGGGCGGTGAGTCCGTGCGCGGTGACCGCGCCCCCCCCACCCCCCCACCGCCGCCCCGGGCCCCAGCTGGACCCCGCTCGCCCCGCCCCAGGATTGCTTTTGCCCTCCTGCGGCTCGAGCGGGGGGCGCGCGGAAAGATGAGAGGGGTGCTGGAGAGGTTAGGGGCGGGGAGGGCGAAGTCTAGGATTTCCGGGCGGCCTCTGGGGTCTACCAGCCAGCTGCGCTCGGCGAGGCTTCCCGAGGAGGCGCGGAGTCGAGCCGCCTGTGGGTGGGGCTGGAGTGGGCCGGGAGGGACAGAGTTGGTTCAAGGGGTGGCAACCCTCCCAAGCTCCAGATTGCCTAAGGGCGGAGTTTGACGTCCGGCGAGGGGAAACCTTGGGAAACAGTCTCGTGCCGCGGGTGGGGTTTGGGTAAATGGTAATAGGGGGTGAGGGTGGGCATAGAGGCCCTTTTTCTAACCCCCTTGGTTAAACTTTAACGAGTGAGTAGATAAACTTTGGGGTAGATAAGCTTTGGAATGAAATAGATGAAGGAGTAGATTAGCTTTGGAATAAAGTAGACCTTCACTTTAGAGTGAAGTTTTTGGTGAGGGTTGAATTTTGGAGAGAGGCTGCTTAGAAGGTTAAGGTACTTAGGCATAGTGAGTGAACTGGGGAGCTGGTGAAAGACCTGGAACTTGGGTTACAAGTTAGGACTTGGGATTTGGTGATGGGAAAGGGTACTCGAGGCAAGTTTAGGGTGACCAGGGCAATCTGTGCCCTGGGGTGGGATTCGGTAAGGAAGCACATGAATGAGAAATGGGAGAGTTATGATGGGGTGGGGTCAGTGGCCTGCTGAGGTTCAGAGGGCTCTTGGCCAGTGAGCCCACCCCTCATGGGTTCTTTGTGCCTCCCCAGCTCGGTAGCGTGGCTAGCAAGGCAGGTGCCATGGCCCTGATTGAAGGGGTGGGTGATGAGGTGACCGTCCTTTTCACGGTGCTTGCCTGCCTTCTGGTGCTGGCTCTTGCCTGGGTCTCAACACACACCGCCGAGGGCACCAACCCACTGCCCCAGCCATCAGGGACCCCAACACCAGCACAACCCAATGAAGCCATGGCAGTCACCGACAGCATCAGAGGAGAGGCTCCAGGAGCTGAGACCCCTGGCCTGAGACACAGGGGTCAAACTGTTCAGCCAGAGCCTGGCACAGGGCTCACAACAACGCTGCCACCCCCGGACTCCCCGCAGGAGCCCCTAGTGCTCCGGCTGAAATTTCTCAACGATTCAGAGCAGGTGGCCAGGGCCTGGCCCCATGACACCATTGGCTCCCTGAAAAGGTAAGCTGGGATGAGGACAGAAAGAAATGCTAAACAGTGGGTGGAAGTGATCACAGGCCTGGAAGGGCCACCAGCGTTTTCTGGGACTCCCCCTGCATTTTATAGATAAAGGAACTGAGGTCCCCAAATGGAACATTGTGCTATTCCCCTGTAGCTGGAGGGGATCCCCTTGGAGGCCACGACCTGGGTGGTGGGTGGGGGGCAGAGGTGAGGCATGGGAGTGTTGTTCTGGGCAAGGGACCAGGACTGCCTGAGGCCTGCTCTCTTACCCAGGTCCCTCTCTCCTCAGGACCCAGTTTCCCGGCCGGGAACAGCAAGTGCGACTCATCTACCAAGGGCAGCTGCTAGGAGACGACACCCAGACCCTGGGCAGCCTTCAACTCCCTCCCAGCTGTGTCCTCCACTGCCACATGTCCCCGCGGGTGGGGCCGCCCCGCCCGCCCTGCCCCGGGGAGGAGGATGCCTTGCACCATTCTGCTCAGAGCAGGCTCAGAGTGCTGGGCCCAATCCTTAGAGTGCCGCCACTTAGGAAGGCAGAAGGATTTTGTGGCAGTCTTGGGGGTGAGCAGGTATTATCTGGAGTGACAATGGTCTGAGCAGAGGGTCCAGCATAACCAGAGGCCTGGTGATACCACAGCATAGTATCTGGGGGCTGCAGTGGGCTCACTGTGCCTCGTGTCAGGCGGTGTTGCAGGATCTTGTCCAGGAGGTCTTTGATGCCAGACAGGGACCCTGCCGGAAGGCAGCAAGCCTTGGAAGGGTCTGAGCAGGGCAGTGTGTCTGGAGCAGCACGGCCTGGGGAACTCCCCTGCTTAGTTTAATATTACAGCACCTCAAGAGCTCTCACAAAGGCCAGTCTATGAGAACTTTGGCACCTTCATCTGCAGGCAGCTGGCTTGGCACATTTTTAGGCGATGCTACTGTAGTTTTCAAAAGGTAGAAATGGAAAATAAAAAGAGCTATAAGTAGACATAAGTTTTTCCAGGAGCTATTTTAACACAGAAACAACTGGAGAGCTTATTCATCATTTTAAAATGCTTTTAAAATCAGGGCTGCCTTATATCTGTCTGTGTACCTGAAAGCCAGTGATACATATGTGAATTAAGTTTGGTTTTAAAATTCCTCGTTCCACCTCCTGCTTTTCACCGATGGTGTAATTCAGGCCCGGAAAGGGGCAGGGACTTTCCCAAGGTCACACAGCCTGTCAGGGGCAGAGCTTAGGCCTGAAACACCTTCACGGGAAGATGATTTCCAAAATGAGGACAGGAACCAGGAGATTCTCCTAGGTCAAGTTGGAACTATTTAATACTGAGCAGCATCTCTAAGGTCTTTTGCTTCACTTCAGACTTTTGCTGATTTCTTAGAGCTTACAGGGAAGGTGGTGCAGAGCCTGGGCCTGGGCCACAGCAGGCCGTCAGTAAATTCATTCATGCATTCATTCATTTAAAAAATTATTTACTGTGTGCTGGGCAATGGTGTAGGTGCTGGAGATACAACTGTGAGCACAGTGGTATGAAACTCCTCATTTGTTTATTTATTTTTTCATTCAACAAATGTGTATTGAGGTCCTATTATGTGCAAAGCACTATCTTTGGCCCTTGGGATAATCAGTGGCCAAACAGCAGAGTTTACATTCTAGTGGAAGGAACAGGCAATAAGTATTTTTTAATAGTCAAGAATTTTGCATGTTAGATGGTAAAAGTTCTATGGAGAAGAAAAAAACACCTCTAGGACAGGGGTTAGCAGACCATGACCCATGGGCGAAGTCTGGCCCTCCACTTGTTGTCTGCAAATAAAGCTTTATCGGAACACAGCTACATTTGTTAGTTTAAATATTGCCTATGGCTACTTTCATGCTACAGCAGCGGAGGTGAATAGTTATGACAGAGCCTGTATGACCCACAAAGCCAACAAGATTTATTATCTGAAACTTTGCAGGAAAAATTTGCTGATCTCTCCTCTAAGGACATCCAAGGGAGTATCAGAGAGGTAGTAGTTGGACATATGATTATAGAAGATTGCTATTAAAATAAAACCCTACCACTTACTGGAAAAGTGAGCTTTCTTATCTGTAAAATGGGGAGATGCCTAATGTTCAGGTTGACCCCTCTCAGATGCTGTGGCCCGAAGTTATCCCAGCCTTGCTATTTGAGTTCTGCTGGGATTGCTTCCTCCTAAAGAAGAAGTAAACCCCACGACCAAGCATTCATTCTTCCAGAAACATCTCACCTCCCCACCGGGTGTATCAGTATGGAAAGCTGCCTGAACCTTAGAGTGAGTCAGATCATTTCCTGAGCAAAAACACACTCATCATGTTTGTTCCCAGATACAGTTTTTTTTCTTGTTGTTTCCTGGGTTTTTTAAATTAAGGTATTATTGATATACACTCTTATGAAGGTTTCATATGAAAAAAACAATGTGGTTACTACATTTACCTATGTTATCAAGTCCCCACCCATACCCCAGTGCAGTCACCGTCCTTCAGTGTAGTAAGATGCCACAGATTCACTATTTGCCTTCTCTGTGCTACTCTGTCTTCCCCATGACCCCCACACCATGTGTATTAACATAATACCCCTCAATCCCCTCCTCCCACCCTCCCCACCAGCACTCCCACACCCTTCCCCTTTGGTAACCACTAGTTCCTTCTTGAGGTCTGTGAGTCTGCTGCTATTTTGTTCCTTCAGTTTTGCTTCGTTGTTATACCCCACAAATGAGGGAAATCATTTGGCACTTGTCTTTCTCCGCCGGGCTTATTTCACTGAGCATAATATCCTCCAGCTCCATCCATGTTGTTGCAAATGATAGAATTTGTTTCTTTCTTATGGCTGAATAGTATTCCATTGTGTATATGTACCACCTCTTCTTTATCCATTCATCTACTGATGGACACTTAGGTTGCTTCCATATCTTGGCTATTGTAAAAAGTGCTGCAATAAACATAGGGGTGCATATGTCTTTTTGAATCTGAAAAGTTGTATTCTTTGGGTAAATTCCAAGGAGT
>JAVSCE010020056.1:0-32198 GCA_032199065.1 Smutsia gigantea | reverse complement strand
ATCATGACGTTCTTTGGTCTAACAGAACTTCCTGGGGAGCTTTCTAGGGACTGAAGAGAAACCGTGGAATGTTGGGGCCCCTGGCCAGTCATGAGGCCCTTTGGGCCCACAAAGGCCTCTGGAAGCATTTCTGCATGCCTCCTCTTGTTCATGATCATGTCTGAGGTGGGGAGAAATAGGCTGCCTTACTCCTTTTTTTTTACTGGTGGGCAAATCGGTAGAAAGAGGCTGTGTCACGCTCAGGCTTTATCCTGTCCCGCTCTCCCTTTTGCTGGCTGGAGCTCCCCTCCCCCAAAGTAAACCTTCCTTCTGCCTGTTCACTCTGTGAAGTGTGCGCCCTGCCACGTTGCCAAGTGTCCTCTCCCCTCCCCTCCCACTCCTCTCATTCCAGCCCCACCCCCTATCTCAGGAAGCCAAATATGCAGGTTAACAGGTGCTCTTGGGCCCAGTGAAAGCTCCTGCTGGCAGTGACATTGAATTGCTGGGTTGGCAGACATGTTGCAGAAAGGCACATTTGCTGGTTCCTGCCGCTCTGTGGCGCTAGAGAGCTAAAGTCACGGGTCTGGAAGGGGAGCATATTGTCTGAATGTTCTAGCTTCCAGGTATGCATGTTTGTAAAAATATTTCACCTTTTTAAACATAAAAAGTTGATATTGAATAAAACAATGAAACATTAAGGAAGGAATCCTTTTAGAGACGTAATGAAAAATCGCCGACTTACACAGATAATGGAGTCCAGCTTTTTGAGCTGCGTTAAGTTTTTGTCTATAAAATAGTTCCTCGGTGCCTCTGTTTCAGTTACTTCTCCACCAGCATTAATGCCAGTGGGTGCCGGGCACAGCACAGTGAGAGTGTGGGGACCGCCCTCCCTGCGGCCTGCTCCAGACTCTGGAGCCTTCCTTCCGGGAGCCCTTCCTTTCCCTTTTTCCCCACCTTAGGTTGGAAACTCCCATCATTGCCTGTGGGCACTGTCTGCCTTTTTCCTTTTCTTCTTGCCCACACCCAAAAAACATTTTTTATAAGCAGCAGAATTGGTTTCTGGGTTGCAGCACTTAAACTGCTGAGTTGAAAAACTGTAGCTGAGTTTGCCGAATAGGTTTTTTTTTTTAATTTATTTTGGTATCATTAATCTACAATTACATGTGCAATATTATGGTGATTAAACTACCCCCTTCATGAGGTCCCCCCCACCAGCCCCATTACAGTCACTGTCCATCAGCGTAGTGAGATGCTATAGAATCACTGCTTGTCTTCTCTGAGTTGTAGAGCCCTCCCCGTGCCCCCCCAACATTACATCTGCTGCCGAATAGGTTTTTTAAAGCCAAAAAAAAGGAAATGAGTGAACTTGTCAGAAATGTGTTTTGAAGGTTTTACTAAAAGAAATGGGTTAGAGAAGACATTTGGGGGTGGGACCTGATTGTTTCTGGGGTCCTAGGTGGATGCTTCCTTCTGTAATTGAAGGCAGCTTGTACTAAGGGACAGGCTGCATCCTGTCTGGGTGTGAATGTGAACTAGGAGTGGGTGTGTCTAGGCTGGGCGTGACACTGCCACCTCTGCTTTCTTGTAGCCAAGTACATTGTGCAAGTGGATGGGAAGATAGGGCTGTTCCGAGGCTTGAGCCCCCGCTTGATGTCCAACGCCCTGTCCACTGTGACCCGGGGCAGCATGAAGAAGGTGAGCCCAGGGTGAAGCCGGGAGCTGTGGCCCACAGTTCCCCCGAGCCCCTTGCCACTTCGAGAGGAGTTGTGTGCACTGGTCCAGCTTCTCTGCTCCCAGGCTGTTCAGGTCTCCACCCCAGCACCGTAGCCAGGCTCCAAGCACCCTGGTGGTCCAGTGCCGGGTCTCCTTGACTGGGAGGGCTCCTGCCCCACAGTCCTCCCACTTTGCCGTAACTGTGATACCAGGTAGGGGCCTTTTTCCCCCAAGCTCCAGCCCTGGGTGTTGCCTGAGGCTGGACTGGCTAGTGGACGCTGCAGAGGAAGCAGTAGCAGCAGGTTCCTGCCATCTGTGGCCCTTAAAAGTTAAATTTAAAAGGCATAGCTGTACTTTGATTTTGGGCCTCCTTTATTTTTTTTTGTATCTTAGGTTTTCCCCCCGGATGAGATTGAGCAGGTTTCCAACAAGGATGACATGAAGACTTCCCTGAAAAAAGTAGTGAAGGAGGTGGGTATCTGGAATTGAAGGAGAGGCCCCTGGAGGAGTGTCTGATTATGTCTTACGGCCAAATAGGCAGGTCCTTGAAGAGTCACAAAGTTGGGTCCTCTTTGTGTGTGGGTGGGGAGGGCCTTGGAAAGTCAGTGTGGAGATTGCAGGAACTCCCAGAAAACCTCTCTGCTGCCACAGGACCTGGCCTGGAACCCAGCAGATCTCTTGGGTGGAGGGAATTGGGGGTGGGTGACAAATGGGACCATCCGAGATAGAATGACCCCTCTCAGGGCTGGGGGATCCTGGTTTTTCTGCCATAGAGTTGGTGCCTCCCCTGAGTGCCAGTTCCAGAGACAGGCTGGCCCAAGTCCCCACCCTCTGCTCTCTTGCAGACCTCCTATGAGATGATGATGCAGTGTGTGTCCCGCATGTTGGCCCACCCCCTGCATGGTGAGCTGCCTCTTGAAGACTGCATCTCAGCTGTGGGGTGGCCCCTTATGGACTGTAGACAGGCAGCGGTGGGATGACTGGGAAGTGGTAGTGGGCGGTATTCTGTTGGAACCCTGCTCAGGAGAGATTGGCCAGGAGTCCTGTCTAAAGAGAGCTGCGGCTCTTCACAGGCAGAATAGGATCCATGGTGCTGGGGTATGATGGGGAATCCCAGAGGCCTGCCTCCCCTCCTGCACTCTAACACAGGCCATGTTGCCCAATGGCCACCGCACCAGGCACCCCACAGCTGGGTGTTGTGTGGCTTTGGCCACCTGTCACCTGTGTGTTCTCTTTTTCTTCAGTCATCTCAATGCGCTGCATGGTCCAGTTTGTGGGACGGGAGGCCAAATACAGGTGGGTAATTCTTCTCAGGGTTGGCGGGAGTGGCCCCAACACCATTCAGAGTCTGCCAGGATGGGCCATGCTGGGTCAGTCACTGCCCCTTTTCTGCCCTAGTTCTAATGTGATGGCTCCAGAGGAATGTGGTGGTGGCTTCCATGGCCTGAGTCCAGGGGCATTTTCTCTTCTCCATCTATTGTCTGGGGCTGCCCTGGATGAGCCTAGATGCCCTGCAGAGGGGGTGAGTGGGATGGGAGTTGGCTTAGGTAGGTGTTCTGGCACCAGAGCTGAATCTTAGGACTCAGCTAGGGTTTCCTCCTGGACCCCTTAGGTTATGCAGTCTCTCCATGTGTCAGAGAACCCAGTTTATTCATGACATTGTCTGCTAAGAGGATGTCCGCCCTGCGGATGTGGGGCTCATCTCAATGGTTTACCAGATGTTTACCTGGCATCTGCCATGCCTCGTACTGAGCTAAGTGCTGTGGGGCATGGCTGTGTTGACATAGCCCCTCCCTGTGGAGGCCGCTGTTAACCTTCTTCTCCGAGTCTCATCCTGCATTCAGTTTTTTGCAGCTGACCTGTGGAACCGCTGCCCCGGGAAGCTCGGCTGCTGTAGTGCCTCATTTGGGGTTCACTAACGGGAAATCAGTCCAGTCCCCCAGATTGAAATGCAAGGCTGGTAGCCAGGACCAGGAGGGGGTGATCTGGCTCAACCCAGTGGGCCGAGCCACTGTTCTGAGAAGGGTAGTGTGGCCTGGCAGGGCTTTGGTTCCCACTCTCTTTCTTTTAGGCCACCCTTGCCACCTAGGCTCTGCAGAGCCTTCATGCAGGGCAGACCACTGGGCATCGCTAGTCATAGGTCACAGAGATGGCTCTTGCGCCTCCTTTGCATTTTATACCTAAGACCCGACAGCCTGTTCTCTGGTCTCTGAGCTACCTGCTGGGGAGGGCCAGGTGCCTTTTCCCAGGCTGCACCTGGGCAGTCTGAATCCAGGGCTCAGTGCTGCAGGTTCTGTGTTCCTTCTCTGCTCTCTGGGAATGTGATTCTCTTCATTGCCACCTCTCCTGCTCTCTATCAGGCATGCAGGCTTCTCTGCCAGAAGGTGGTTCAGCTGGAGTTGAGCATTAGGACCAGGCAGGAGAAGGGCCTGTTGCCTTTGCAGCAGCCCAGTCTGGAAGGTACATTGCTAAATTTCAGAACCACAGAAAACGGCACTAGAGAATTGACAGGGTTCTGACCCTGTGAGGGGTTAAGGTTTCCCCATCTCCATTAACTGTGTAGATTGTCCCCTCACCCCCAAATAGGAGTTCTCTGATCTGCACTTGGGCTCTGCTTGCTAACAGACAATCTCCCTTCCCCATCCCAGCCAGGACTGGATGGCTCTGAGCCGGGGTGGTGGGCTCTGCTCCTCACCAACAGGTGGGCCTTCTCTAAGCTGTTGGGTGACCTCGTATCCCTCTCTTGGCTTCTTCACAGCGGCGTGCTGAGCTCCATTGGGAAGATTTTCAAAGAGGAAGGGCTACTGGGATTCTTTGTGTACGTGAGTTTATACACCCTATAACTGGCCACAGGGCATGGCTCTACTAACAGGTGCCTTCTTAACCTCTCAGGCCATAGCTGTTGGCCTCAGACTAACCACAGGGCTCTGCCCCCACTGAGTAACTGCACTCTGGCTCCAGAGAGCTCCATGGCATGTTGAGCTACAGATCATCGGGGCCAGAGCTGTTGAGCCCTTTCCAGATCACAGCACACACAGAAATGGTACTGTTTGTCCAGTACACTGGGAGACAGACTGACCACTGCCCCCTGCCCTGTCCGTTTGCCCCAGGGCTGGGGGTCAGTGTGGGGCTGGTCTCCACGAGCCAGGGCACTCCATCGGCTTTGGTTTCCCTGCCGGAAGGTAACTGCAGATCTGTGGTCTGGATGAGCGTTGGGCACTGGCAGCCATGGCTGACTCCAGCTCAGGGATTCTGTTTGACACGGCATTTCTGACAAATAAGTTCTTTACATTTAACATTTAGGATATTTCATATAACAATCCATATTTCTTGACTATGGCTTCTCTCAAAAAGTCAAAAAACCTGGCCCTACTGGGCCAGTGTTTCTGCAGAGTAGCCGACAGCTGGGCACGTGGTCTCCCAAGGACCATACACTGCCTGCTCTCCTTGGTGTCACATATAAAGAAAGCTCATAGTGAAAAGACTGTTCAGACAGGTAGCCCACAAATGGAACCCAAAAGCCAAGTATCTTTTTTTTGCCTTTTTAAGGTCTGTTTAGTGACATACATGCTAATATGAACACAGTGTACTAGGTATGGGTCTCTCTGTTAACTCATAATGGAGTTTTATAGTTGCCCAGGTGTTTTATTTATGCTCCCTTGTTTATTTAATCAAGGAAAACCTACATTTGGCATGTGTGTGTGCATCCATATGGGGTTTACACCTGTGTTTGTAGGTACATGTATGTAAAAATACATATCCTATAGCTATAGGAGGTGATTTTGCCTCCAGGGGACATTTGTAATGTCTGGAGACACCTTTTGTGTGTCACAAGTGGCATCTAGTGGGTAGAGGCCAGGGATGCTGCTAAATGTCCTGTAAGGTAGGGGTGAGTCCCTGCAACAAAGAATTATTTGGCCCTACATGTCTGTAGTCTCAAGATTGACAAACTTTGATTTATATACACACAAACGTATAAATACATATGAACAAATATTTTCCTGTGTGGCTGGTACGTCAGACCTTAAAACACTACACATCACCGCCTTGGCATTTTTCACGCTCACTGTATATTTCCCTCTGGTGTGTGGATGGGATTCCCACAGAAAATGCTTATCCATTGGGTTCTCTTTTTTTATCACATGTTTGTGGAACAGATGATACCACGTACATGTTAACAGTACTCAAAAAGCACCAAAAGGTATGTAAGAAGTCAAATCTGAGCATAGGTGGAGGCAACAGGATTGGAAATAGCGTTCATGAAGGTTCATTTATTAATATCCCTCATAAAATAGACATGTTGAATAATTCTTTTGAAGTTTTCAAAGATTTTGTAAAAACATTCTTTAAATTTCAGAATCACAGTTCTGCCTCCCCCTCCCAGGAGAGAGCCATTCTTCTTTTGAGATCTTTCCAAGTCACTTCATATCTAAACAAGCAAAAAAAAAACCCCCACAAGTAGCCCATAGGACCCATTGTTCTTAATCTGGTTTTCTGTCTTCAGCACTGTGTTTTAGGGAATCTCCCATATCAGTTCAGAGAGCTGTTTATCCTAAAGGCCATCACTTTACAAGTCAGCCCTCCCTGCAAAGCTTGTATGGAATGTCTTTGTTGGGACATTACAGGGGTGAAGATAACAGATGCATTGAGCAAAGTGTTCTGTGAGAGTTGATTAGGTAAAGAAGCCAGGAGAAATCTATGAACGTATAAACACTCTTTCATAATCTACATTTGAAAATCTCAAATTGAGCAATATTCACATTTTGAGGCCTGGCTTCTGTGGTTTGAAAACCACTTGTGAGACCCTAAACTAATTTATGGTGTCAGATGTGAGATATAACAGCCCCCCATGGAGAAAGGCACACTGCCTTGTTGGTATGGTGGCAGCGTGCCTCCCCCAGGACCCCTGCAGGCTGCCTTCCTGCGGTTGTGCCACTGGATATGCTGAAGTTTTGAGCTTGGAACTTCCCTACCTGCATCCTGGGTGTGGAGCACCCAGGAAATGTACCCTCCCTTCCCTGCTTATCTTCCCTCACCTTGTTTTTTAGCGGCTTAATCCCTCACCTCCTGGGAGATGTGGTTTTCTTGTGGGGCTGTAACCTGCTGGCCCACTTCATCAATGCCTACCTGGTGGATGACAGCGTGAGTGACACCCCAGGGGGGCTGGGAAACGACCAGAATCCAGGTTCCCAGGTTGGTTGGAACAAGGACTTGTCCATCTTTCCATGTACTGCTGATGCCCAGGGTCTGGGGCAGACTCAGGGGCTCTGGGATTCTGAGCACCAGGCCCTGAGGGCTAGAGAGGGCCTCTGGGGAGCAGTCTGAGAAGATGACCTCTGGCTGTCCCACGTCAGCTTTGCCTCCAGGGAGAATGGCCCTAAGAGATGAGGTTCGAGATGAGGTTCAAGATGAGTAACCAGACTTGGGGGAGTTCATGGTTAGAAATAAAACAGACCAGCTTACCTGAGGCTGGTCTGAGAAGTGACCCAACTAGGGATCAGGAAGTCGGGAGAGAGACCAGCTAATAATAACCCTTTAGCTTTTGCTTAATGTTTTAGACTTTTCAAAACCCTTTTGTGGACATTATGAAATTCAGTCCTGACGGCACCCTATTGTCAACGGAACAGGGCAAGTGTGAGACCCCATTTTACCTATAGAGGAATTGAGACCCAGAGACTGAAGGGCTCTCCAGAGACAATCAGCTGGGAATTAACAGGGCTGCAACTAGATTTTACCTGCACCGGGCTGAGGGTGCTTCTCCCCTGGAACGTTTTTATATCAGCTACAAGTGTACCATGCAGGTGCACCTCACTATTTTATTAGTGGTGGCTTACACAGACTTCTCAGTAGGTTGGGTCAGGCATGTGGAGGCCTTGGTCCTTTGGAAGGGCTCTTGAAGAAAGGGGTCTGGGCACCTGATGGGTCAACTGGTTCTCCCTGAACTAAGATAAGAGTTGGGGAACAGTGATGGGCAGGGGATTCCTGGTGGATAGGCCTTTTAACAGTGGTGATTGCTGGCCCAGGAGGATAGGTGAGGGGCTGGGGACCTGCCTGCCAGAATCACCTTGTCTGTGTGTGTCGGGGGTGGGATTCATAGTCTACATGTGTCTGTGTCTGGGCCCCAGAATGGCAGTTCGGTGTGTTTGGGGGGGTCTGGGCACTTGTCTGTGTGGGGAGGAGTGCCCCACCACATCTGGGAGCCTCTGCTCAGAGGGAAACCGTGTCTGGCCATTTGAGTTGGCTAGGTGAGTCTTACTGGCCTTTCAGTGTAAGCAGATCAAATGACTCTGTCAAGACCAGCTGCCATCTGCATTTAGTAGCACATACCCACGGCCCTGTCCTTTCTCAGGGGCCTTGTGGATGGGTGAGCTGCTGATGTCACATACAGAGCAAGGCTGGGACAGTGGATGTCTTGTGTATCATGGCTAATTGGTTTCCTCCAGTCTGGGTGTTTGACCAGGGGCTGCTGCCACTTACATTACCAACACCAGCAGTCAACAGCTTCATTGAAAGTATTTTTCAAGTGCTTCTGTGGCTTAAAGACTAAAATGAGGCTGTCACTGCAGCAGAGGGAGGAGCAAACCTCCCCCCAGCGTTGCAGGGCATCCCTCTGGTGGGACGGCCGCGCCACAGGAAGCTGAGGGATAGGTAGTCACTCTTCCTAGTTAGGGGCTATTTCCTGGGCAAAGTAGAATTTAGTAGTTGGGGGTCTGAAAGGGGTGAGATTGGTGAGGTAGGTAGTGGCAGGAAGCCAAGTCGCCCCTCAACTTTTGCTGCAGGACCGGGAATCTGTCTGGTAGTTCAGGTGTGTGTGTGTCTGCTCGTTCAGTGAGCACTTGGCACTGACTGTGTGCCAGGCCCTGGAAACTGATCAAGGCAGACACAGGCCAAGCCCTTGGCATTCACAGCTAGGTAGAGTCACGCAAGCCAGAGGCCAGTTGTCCTACTCACCCAGCCTTCACTTCTGCTCCGCACCCTCCCCAGCTGGGTCACCGGAGTCCCTTCAGTCCGGCTATCCTGATTCCGTCTCCCAATTTCTTGGCCTTGACTAAGGCCACCGGAGCTGCCAGCAGGCCCTCAGAGGCAGTGCATTTTGTGCAGCGGTGTTTGAGGAGGTGAGCACAGAGGGCACGTGAGGCCAGTGTAGAGGGCAAGGTGAAGGGGGCCGCACAGCAGGCAGCACGGGGCAAGGGCCTGCATATCTGAAGGCTGTGTCCTGAGGTACCTGGGCAAACTGGTCTTCCTTTCTGTCCGTTCAGTTCAGCCAGGCCCTGGCCATCCGGAGCTACACCAAGTTTGTGATGGGGGTAAGTCATACCAGCTGCCCTTCCGATCGCCCTGTGGGACTGGGGAGGGTCGAGGAGGCCGGCTCTGCTGGTGACCGGAGGCCTCGGCACAGCGTGCGCCTGCTTCTGAGCCCGGGTGGCAGCTGTCAGTGGGTGCGGCCACCGACACGAATCTCGCTGGATTTCAGATTGCAGTGAGCATGCTGACCTACCCCTTCCTGCTGGTCGGTGATCTCATGGCCGTGAACAACTGTGGGTAGGTGTTCACCCTCCACAGGTCCCTTGCCAAGGCTGCTGGGGGGACACAGCGGAGGCTGGCCCTGTGCGCCCTCCTGCCTGGTCTGTGTGTTAGCTCAGCCCACGAGGCACACTGGCTTCCTCTGGGATTCACCACGCCCATTTGGCGTGAATCTCTGCTTCAGGATGTGTGTGGTGGCAGCGCCAAGCCCTTCCCTCTTGAGTTCTCCTCTTCCCTGGCTGATCCGTCTGCTGTTGTCTGGATCTGTCATGTTCTCTTTCCTGGCAGGCTGCAGGCTGGGCTCCCCCCTTACTCCCCAGTGTTCAAATCCTGGATCCACTGCTGGAAGTACCTTAGTGTGCAGGTAAGCAAGGAGCCACTTCTCCCATTCCTGCCACATCAACCAGATAAAATGATTCTGTAGGTTCTTCATTGCAGTGAAAAATAAGGGTTGTCGTGGAATCCAGTTTTGTGAGTAGGGAGGATAAAGAGAATGTAGACTCTCAATTTAAGGCATGTAAATTAAAATTTCACTTTATTTTGGAAAAGATTTGAGGTAGTTAGATAGGAATTTACTTATATTATACAGCAGACCAGGTCTCCTTTTCTACTTAAACTCTTAAAGCAAGTATGAGGGTGGCCATGGGGTAGCGGTGAAGCCCAGGGACTTTGTACACCTCGGGTAACACAGGCTGAAAATATAAGAGCTATGAACAGTTCCTGATAGGGGCTGGCGTGTTGGAGGCTGACCCCCACTCCTGCAGGATGTCCCTGGTGCCCAGGAGAGCCTGAGGGTTGACCTGGGCCAGGTGGTGAGCCTGGCAAGGGTGCTGGTATAGGGGTTTTTGTGTTCTGTGCTCCAAGCACCCTCCTGCTGGCTCTTGGGCCCAAGGGTCAAGGATCCAGGCAACTGGCCCAGGTTACATCCTTGTCTTTGCGTGGCCTTTGTTTGCCTGTAAGTAAAGTGAGGCAGTGGCCTGGGGAGGAGCCAGCGCACTTAATGGCTACAAAGTTGAGAAGATGACAGATGGGAGGGAAGCGAGGAGGCAAGAGACAGAGTTTTTCCCAGCAACTCTGTCAAGTCAACATGCATCATGGCCCATGGGCGTTGGAGGAGTCAGAAGCCAGAAGGGTAGGGAGTCTCCTCTCCAGGGTTTCCTGCTGAGGAACCCCATGGACATTGGACGCCCTGAGGCATGAAGAGAACCGCTCCCTTGTGCGTCAGCACAGGACATGTTCTGACCTTGCCGCAGAAATGTGAGCCTAGGCATCCCACGCCTGACCCTGGGGTCTCTGAGCTGCTGGACCCTTCTTTGATTTAGGGGTGGGACAAGAAGCACGGCCTCCCCTTTCACTGACCTGACCATTCCAATGCAGGGCCAGCTCTTCCGCGGCTCCAGCTTGCTTTTCCGCCGAGTGTCGTCAGGATCGTGCTTTGCCCTGGAGTAACCTGAATCACCTAAAAACCACAGGCTGTCTCAGCCTGGCCGCCGTGAGTGAGTCTCGATCATCCCAGGCACCTGTAAGGTGACTTCGACCCAGCAAAACCTAGATGTGCTCCAGCCAGCTGGGCTTCGGTTTCCATATTTGCCATGTGTCTGTCCAGCAATGGGTTGAGTGGGGGTGAGGCGGCCCCCAATGGATTGGTCACCTGTTAGGATGCAGGGAAGGTGGGGTGGGGCTGTGACACTGGGGCAGAATGCTCTTACTGTGCAGATTTACTGAGTCTGCCTTGTGTAGGGGCCAGAGAATGGCGGTGGAGACCCAGTTGGATGGGGAAAGGCTCGTGGGGTCAGATCCCACCCTCCGCTCACACCCAAGTCAGCCCCAGCTCTCATCCCGCAGCTCATCTGGGAGCATCACTCTCCTGCTATGTGAATAGGGCGTGACCCCCTTCGCAAGTCCACCGTCATGTCCAGGCCTGTGCTAGGAACTATTGCCAGGTTCTGCCTTTGTTTTTCTCAACACTACTTTTCTGATACGAAGGCAGCACCTTCTACGGGGAAATCATGTGACTGCTCAGAATGTGTCTCCTTCATCAAATGCTTGTCAGTTTAATGGTGATGCCTCACAAGCAGGCCCTGGTGACCTGTGCATTTGTGAACACCCAGAAGTAGGCAGATCAGTGTGTCTCATCCTACCCAACTGAAAAGTTCCGGATAAGATTTGACCCTTTCTTCTTCAAATAAATGTATTGGTAGTGATTTGGAGTATTGATGGGGAGTCTTTTATTTTTATGAGCTTAAAAACTATCTGCAGACTCTTTCTCAGTTCTTTGTGTTTGTGTGAGAAGGTGCTATAAAGCGACAGGGCCGGGGCAGCTGCCAGGGCTTGGCATGGATATCCTCAAAGGGAGATACTGGTTGATTTTCTGAATTACACGGGCCAGGATGCCAGTTCACAGAGCAGCAACTAATGCATAAGCCTGTTACCAGGGAGACAGTCCCTTAAGTCTCCCCCAAGTTCAGCAAACATTTCACCAAACCTCTGCCGTCACTGTTTGCAGATGACATTGTCAGGTTTTACCAAGAGTCACTTGGTGTACTGGTCACGTAGTTATAGCAGAAGGGGTAGACATGGGCCCAGCTGAAGCACTGAGCTCTGCCTTTTCTGGTAAAGGCAGACCTTGCTTCCATTTGCTTCTGCCCAGGGTCTGTAAATAAGCAAAACTTAGAAGTGGAACATGTTTGTCCCTGGAAACTGTTGGCTTCCATCTAATGGGGTTTGACTAGCAGTTGAGGAATACCAACTGGGCACATTGAGTTATGTGTCAGAGATACCAAGTCGGAAGACTTGCAAATCCCAATTTCAAAATTTACTACAAACCTACAGTAATGAAGGTAGTGTGGTACTGCCATAAAGATAGACCAGTGGAACAGGATTGAAAGTCGAGAAACCTCTGCTGGCTTCAGAGAGTTGGGGTCTGGTGACTTTAGTCATATTTCCTCACAGGTCAGGGCTAAGTTACCTCCAGGGAAGGCCTCTGGGATGCTTGTGCAGAACTGGTTTTCCCCAGTGCCCTAGCAGCAGTTGACTCAAGTATCCTTGCTCCCCAGGAATGCAGGAGCATGCTTGTTTGGGGTCCTGTGAGTATACATCACTTGAGGCCACTAAGGTCTTTCACTCACTTCATACAGCTGGAGTGACAGGAGGAGAGCACATGGCAAGGTGAGCAGGCCCGGCCTTGCTGGCACTTTAGAGCAGGAAGGCCTATCAGAGGCATGTCTGCCTCATAGCACATTACCTTTCTCCAGCCCAGTGTGGTTTCCCACAGCACTGACCACTGTTCTGGGATAACTTCTTCCTGTTGCTCCACTCTCAAACCCTGTTTTTGCATTGATTGTTTCCCATGGTCCCACAGATTAGAGCCCTGGCATCTCAGGATCCTGAGCTGAGCTGCCCTGGAGGGCCTCTCCCTCTGGCAACCATCTCCTAGGCATTTGGAGAGGCCACCTGGGGTATAGAGTGGGCTGGGTGTGGGCTGGGTGGGTCGCCTTGAGGAGAGCCAGTTCTGTACCCTGGGATTTTTGTATTTCAGGATCTCAAATACATTTCCTAGGCTATCTTTGAGACCCAGAAAGGGCAAGAAAATCCCTTTGATACACTGCTTCAATTTGTAGTTGAGCAAAGTACAGACTTTATCCCTAACTATATCAGCTCTGTGTTGTGTATTTTATGTTTGTTAAATGCTCTGTATGTTTCCTGGACTCTTAAGTCTTTGAGGGCTGAGGCTTTACCTGCTCTCCAAGCACTTGGCATGTTCCCTGTCCATTGTAGAAACTAGAGTGACAAGGTCTTTATCTGAGAAAGGAGGTTGTGTTGGATTGGGGTAGAAGGGGACTGAGGTGTCAGTAAATGGAAGGGTGGTGGGACTAGAAATGTCCTTGTGGGGAGCCAGTCACCTTCCTCCCCTCCTAGAAAACCTAGTTCTGATGGCCAAAGCTGGAAAATCCTCTGACAACCCTTTTGGAGCCCCTTGCGATGAAGCCTGCGTTGGGCCCTACTATAGCCCCTGTTGCGGTGCCAGTCCCCAGGTGCCTCAGGGCCACACAGCACAGTGCTGGCACACACCCTTCCCCACTCTGGTCCTTGGGGCTTCGGAGTGCCAGCCTCCTGCCTTCTGTTTGAACGTGCCCTCCCATCCTCATGGACTTGTGCTGACATATCCCCTTGCCCATTTGTCACAGTCCTGCCTGACTAGTATGGACACCATGTCTTGCCTTCTGTTATTTCCCTAAAAATAAGCTTTCAAAGAGGTCCTTGCTCCTGGTCTCTGATAGGTTCTCTCATGACATTTCCTGAGGGCTGACCCCGGGTGCTCTGGCTTTACAGGAGGCAGGCAGAGCCCACCCAAAAATTAGGAAAGATAGGTTTGAGCCTCCACAGTTCTGCCCTGCCCTGCCCTGCCCTGCCCTGAGTCTGCCTCACCTGACCGACCCAGGACTAGCTTGAGAGACCAGGTCCAAGAAGGGAAAGGTGCCCCTCAGGAACACAGATGGGTCAACATCTGAGAATCAGTCACTGTGATATACTCTCCACAGGGCAAGGAACAAATCATATGACCATCTCAGTAGGCACAAAGTATCTGACAAAATTCAACACCGTTTCATGATAAAAAAACATTCAAAAACTGACGAACTTCCTTAACTCGGTAAATGGTATCCATGAAAGACCTATAATCAACATCATACTGAATGGTGAGGGCCTTAGTGTGTCCCCTCTGTGGCCAGGGACAAGGACAAGGGTGTCTGCTCTTGCCACTACTCAGCATTGTGCTAGCGGGTCTAGCCGGGGCAGTGAAGCAAGAAAATTAAGTTATCTGGGTTAGAAAGGAAGTAAAACTATCTCTGTAGATCACATAATCTTGTATATAGAAAGTCTCAAGAAATCTAAAACTTAAAACTAGTAAATGAATTCAAGGGTCCAGGATATAAAATCAATATACCAAAAAATTGTATTTCTGTATACTTGAACAGGCGAACAAAATGAAAATGAAATTAATAAAAGTTTCATTTATAGTAGCATCAAAAATGATAAAGTATTTATGGACAAATTTAACAAAAGAACTGCAAAACTTACACTTTGAAAACTAAAACGTTGCAAAAAGGTAGACCTAAATAAATGGAAAGACATCCTATGTTCACGGATTAGATGATTTAACATTGTTACAATGGCAGATTTCACAATCCCTTTCAAAATCTCAGCTGACTGCAAAAATTTGACAGGCTGATCCTAAAATTTATATGGGAATCCAAGAATAAACAGTCTTGAAAAAGAACAAAGTTGGGAGACTTGCAAATCCCAATTTCAAAATTTACTACAAACCTACAGTAATGAAGGTAGTGTGGTACTGGCATAAAGATAGATCAATGGAACAGGATTGAAAGTTGAGAAATAAACATTCACATTTATGTTAATTGATTTTCCATAAGGGTAAAAACAGTTAAATGGAGGAAGAATCATCTTGAACAAAAGGTGCTGGGACAACAATACTCACATGCAGAAGAATAAAGTTGGACTCCCACCTCATACCACATACGTAAAAATTGACAAAATGTATCAAACACTTAAAAATATAAAAACTAAAACTATAAAACCCTTAGAAGAAAACAGGAATAAATTTTCATGACCTTGGTTTAGGCAATGGTTTCTTCTAACACCCAAAGCACAAGTAACACAAAATAAATTGGACATCAGAATTAAAACTTTTATGTTGAAAAGATATCAAGGAAAATTGAAGACAACTCACAGAATGATGGAAAATGTTTGCAAGACATTTATCTGATAAAGGACTGGTATCTAGAATATAGAAACAATTCCTGCAATTCAATAGGGGAGAGACAAATACCCCAATTTAAAAATGGACAAAGATTTGAATAGACCTTTCTCCAAAGAAGATACACAAATGACCAATAAGCACATAGGAGACGTTCAGCATTATTAGCCATCAGGGAAATGAAGGTCAAAATCACAATGAGGTACTAATTCACACTAAATGGCTATAATCAACAAGGCAGTGTCAGCAAGGAGTGGTGAAATCAGAAGCGGTGTTCATTGGTGTGAAAATAATGATGCAGCCACTTTGAAAATAGTGTGGCAAATTCCCACTTTGAAACAGTCACCAGTCACCATATAACACCACTCCTAGGTTTATGTCCAAGAGAAAGGAAAACGTAAGTCCACACAAAAACTTTTACGTGAATGTTTGTAGCAGCAGTATTCATAATAGTCAAAAAGTGGAAACAACCCAAATGTCCACCAACTGATGAATGAATAAATGTATTACATACAAAGGAGTATCACTCGGTAATAAAAAGGAGTGAAGTACTGCTCCATGCTGCAACATGGATGAGCCTTGCAAATATGCTACGTGAAAGAAGCTAGACCCAAAAGGCCACATATTGTAGGATTCCATTAATACAGAATGTCAGAATAGACAAATCCATAGAAGTTACAGATAAGTGCCTACTTAGGGCTGGAGGGATGGGATGGAGGGGAAATGGGGAGTGACTGCTAATGGGTACGGGTTTCTTCAGGTAATGAAAATGTAAAATTGGTGATCATTGCACAACCTTGTAATATACTAAAGATCATTGATACACTTTATTTATTTTTTTAAGTTTATTTTGATATCATTAATCTACAATTAAATGAGTAATATTATGGTGATTACACTACCCCCTTCATCAGGTCCCCCCGACCAACCCCATTACAGTCACTGCCCATCAGCGTAGTGAGAGGCTATAGAGTCACTACTTGTCTTCTCTGAGTTGTACAGCCCTCCCCGTGCCCCCCCAACATTACATCTGCTAATCGTAATGCCCCTTTTCCCTCTTATCCCTCCCTTCCCACCCATTTTCCCCAGTCCCTTTCCCTTTGGTAACTATTAGTCCATTCTTGGGTTCTGTGAGTCTGCTGCTGTTTTGTTCCTTCAGTATTTTTTCTTTGTTCTTATACTCCACATATGAGTGAAATCATTTGATACTTGTCTTTTTCGGCTTGGCTTATTTCACTGAGCATAATACCCTCTAGCTCCATCCATGTTGTTGCAAATGGTAGGATTTGTTTTCTTCTTATGGCTGAATAATATTCCATTGTGTATATGTACCACATCTTCTTTATCCATTCACATTGATACACTTTAAATGGGTGAATTTTATGTATGAGTGATACCTTAATTGAGATGTATGTATTGTGGGTGAGCAGCCCTGGCCTACTGGGGTGCCTCCTGTTTAACTGCTCCACACTGGCCTTGGCCTGGAGAAAGTCTTCCTGCCTGCCCCTCCCACCAGCCCCAGCGTGGTCTCAAGCTGCCCTCAGCCACCTGCTGTTGCTAGCCCTACACACACACTTGTGCTTTCCTGCCCCTCAGGACTCCTCCGAGCACCAAGGGCTAGCAAAGCCATGCCAGGGTACACTGCTGGCCTTGCGCCCCGGTGGGCCAGGGCAGCACAGTGCAGGGGTTGTATGCCACCCCTTGCTCCTGGTTCCTGAACCTAAGCTCCACCGGTGACTCCTGGATCTGTGAGAGGCAACCCAGCACCCCTTGACCTCCTCCTGGCCCTCCGCCTTCCTGCCAGCTATCTGGAGATTTGAGTCGAGGGAAGTTTATAGGGAGGAAAGGAATGGTGCCCCAAAGAACTGAATGGAGTGTTTGGGGGAGAGGGGCTGTGAAGGAGAAGGAAAAGCTGCCACTGGTGGGAAGGGGGAAAGCTGAGCTTCAGGGGCCTCCCAAACAGTCCTCCCTTGCCCCGAACCCCTCAGAAGCACGGAGACTGGGAACTCATACACTGGCGTTTATTCAGGAGCCAGGGGCCGCTTCCCTCTCCTGGTCCCTGCCTGCCACACCTAAGGAACCCCACTCCGGTGAGACTTGCCCTTCACCTGCCCCTCACAACCCCCCTCCCCGGCTACACAGGCAAGTAGGCACGCAGGGATCGCCCCAGAACCCCCACCCCCCTCAGGACTGAGACGGCAGGGGTCCAGGCCGGGTGTGCAGCCAGCCAGGTCTTGCCCTCAGCACAGCTGTGGATGAGGCACGCGCCCTGCAGCCTTTCCCTTCCACCGGGCCTTCGGCCAAGGGGCGTCTTGTTTGGGGGCTGCGGACAGGGTGGGGGAGATGGCAGGAGGACAGCTGACCTCTTCACCCTGGGAAGGCAGGAGACACTCCTGTGAACAGCCCTAGACTCAGATGTCTACAGGAAGGGGCCAGGTGACTGGGAGGGGCCAGGGTTTCCCGGGGAAACCCTGAAATCTGTCTCTGGAAGAGCAAGACTGTGGCCATGGGACACCTGGAGAGCAGACACACGTGGCCACAGGAATACTGCTCAGAACAACCTT
The DNA here is from genome assembly GCA_032199065.1 of Smutsia gigantea. NCBI lineage: Eukaryota > Metazoa > Chordata > Mammalia > Pholidota > Manidae > Smutsia > Smutsia gigantea. The sequence goes on along the minus strand of JAVSCE010020056.1, from coordinate 14,642 downwards.
TGGCTAGCTGAGGGGTGGACCTCCCTAGAGGCAGAGGCACTCCTGGGGCAGAGCCAGGGATTGGCCCTATGGAGGCCTCCTGAGGGCACTGGGCTATCGGCCTGGAGTCCAGCCACAGAGCAGGACCTGCCCAGGAAGCACAGCCTCTTATTTGGAGAAAGACAATCCAGACTGGGCATGAAGCCAGGGTCCCCCCAGGCCTTGCCTTGAGTGGTGATCGCTTCAGAAGATTCCAGCCAACGCCAGAGGAGGCAGTAGCAGCAGGCCCAGGAGAGGGACCCAGACGCGACCAGGGCCCGAGTCCAGCCCTGACCTGCCAGGCTTTTCAGGGCCTTCTGCACCTGTGGGAAGGGACAGGTTTTGCCTCTGCCTGGACCCAGCTCTGCTTGCCCTCCCACCCACCCTCCCGGGCATGCACTTGGGGGCCCAGCAGCCAGAGGAAGCTCCTACTGAGAGGGTCCCTGTTCCACCATGCCCACACCATCTGTGCTGGGGGCAGGGTGCTGGCCCTCTGGAAACAGGAGGGAAGGTAGGACAGACACTACAGGCCTCACCTGACAAAGGCGACTGCAGGGCCAGGGTGCGCCCGCCCATGGCGTTAGCGGTGGTGGAGGTATTGGGCGAGTTGGAAAGGGACTTGGAGGAGGTGTGCCCCTTGCGGTCCAGTGTGGCCTGCAGCTCTCCTGGCTCACCCTGGTCTGGAAAGTCTGAGGCCAAGACCTCACTGGAAGGGGGCAACCCAGCCTCAGCTTCTCCCTCCTCCTGGGAATGCAGTAGCGGCTCCTCTGTCCCTGTCAAGGGTATCTTGGGGTGCAGAGAACTCTCCGGGCTACTGGAGGGCATTCTTGTTCTGCTGGCTTCTTTGTCTGCCCATGTGGGGATGGGATCATGGGTCATTTTGAGGAAGGTAGCTGGCCTCTCATGAAAGGAAAAAAGGCTGTGAGTTGCCAAAAAGGCAGGGGCCTCACTTGTTAAGGAAGGTGGAGCCTCTGCTGCCCTGGACGGGGCGTCTTCCGTTGCTAAGAAAGATGGGGCCTTGGTTTCTGTGACAGGTGGCGCCGTGGTTGCCAGGGTGCCTGAGGCTTCTGTCGCCAGGGATGGAGTGTCCATTGCTAGGGAAGAAGGAGTACCCTTTTTCCTAGAGCCTGAGGAGGCGTCAGTTGCCAGGTAAGGCAAACCCTCAGCCTCTTCCGGGCCTCTGATGGGTTCTCATAAGAGAGACAGGGCCTGGCCTTAGTGCTGCAGACTGAACCCCGCATCTCTCATCCCCCCACAATCAAGAGGAGGAGACCAAAGGGCCTACAAAGGCACACGAGCACATACACCCTCTCCAGCGAATGTGTCCCTCACTGGTAACAAGGGTTATTTCTTGTGATTGACCCTCCACCCACCTTCCTTTCTGCTCTCGCCCTTGCACTTTTTCTCCAGATGGATTCCTGTTCCAAACAGGCCCACCAAGTCACAGGCCCAACCCATTCGAGTCCCTCTGGCCACGCCCACCAAACAGACCACGCCCACCAGGACATTTTCCATCTGGCCACACCCACCCCTTCCCGAGCCCAGGAGCTTTCCTCCATCCCCCCTCGTGGACAGGGCGTCAAAGTGGCTGGCAGGGAGGACAAAGGGCTTGGGAACCGGGTGGGGTGGGGCCGTCGAGATCTCCTGGAGGTCGCGCCCTGCTGGGCTTCTCCTTGGCCTACGCACCACTCTGGAGCCAGGGAGGCACCCCTTCCCTCCCCGCTCCTCCCTCCGTCCTTCCCACCCCATTCCCAGCTCACCACAGAGGGAGTCCAGGCAGCGGTAGTCAGAGGGACATTGGGAGCACGGAGTCCCCTCCTGGTAGGGCCTCTGCCCCTTCACATTCCCCCTGAGGAGACAAGGACGCTGCTGGAGGGGAGAAGTGTCCCTGCCAACCCGTGTGTGTCCCTCACACACACACCCAGTCCACAAGTTACTTGTCCCCAGCTAACTTGCTGGACAGACTCCCGTCGCTGTCCTCCCAGCTGGGAATAGGATGTAGGCCCCGGATTGGCCGTCCCACTTCCCCACACGGCGCCCAACCCAGCCCTCCCCTCGGCTCTGCCCACCCCTACCCCTGGGGACCCCTGCACTCACGGGGGCTCATAGTTGCAAACCAGCAATTGGATATTGGTCTCCTCAACACCCTGGAGCTTCTCACAGAAGTGGGAGCCACAGCCAATCCTCTCTGTCTTGGCCCAGACCACCTGAATCAGGAAGGCAAACCCAACGGCTTAGCCTGGGTGGGATGGCCTCCAGCCAGTGTCTCTCTACACTGGCCGCCGGGCGTGGGGGAAAGATGATCCCTATAGCCTGTAGGATCCAAGTCCCTGAGGAGACTCGGCTTCAGGACAGAACTCTGAACAGGGGCCTGGCGGGGAATTTGTCCTCAACAGTCCACTCTCCCCTGTCAACCATACACGTGATTTCACTAGGCCTCTTTCCTGAAAACCTTCCCCTCTGATGTACCCTCATGAATTCTAACTGTGGGCTCTTCCTAGAGGCCCTGACACTGTAAACAAGTGGTATATCCAAAGGAATGAATCTCAAGTGGGAGAATCTTAGATATCCGCAGCAAGCGAAGTCCAAGGAAGGGAACAGGAAGAGCCATGCTGGAAATGGAACCTCCCCCACATCACAAGTGAGCAGGACTCTGCTCTGCCTTTTCTAAGTGTGGGTCTTCCAGCTGCTAGAAGGAATTCTGTCTTCAGTATAAAAATTTTGAAGTCAGAACAACCTTTGTGTGCTGCCACGAGCTGAGACCAGCAGCCTTCTCTTGCTATTTCTAGGCCCAGTCTGCCCAGGAGTCACTCAAACTGAAGCCAGTTTTTGCTGGAGAGATTGGGCTTTGGCTGTTAATTCTATACACACACACTCAGGGTTGGGGTCTTTCTGCTTAAAGCAGCTGAGGGTTCCCAGGTATCACTGTTGAGTACCTCCCAGGTAGAAGTTCCCCTGGCGCATGTGCACTAGAGAAGGTTGGGGTGGAGGTGGGCGGGCTGCTCAGCTGGGCGAGGACAGCAGTCCCTGCAGGAGGACTTGTGTATGGGGAGCGTGAGAGGTGTCAGAGTCCAGGGCAAGGGGATGGAGAGGGCTGTGGGGCCCTCACAACTTCCTGATTTGGGTGGGTGATGTTGGGATTTCCTTCCCTAAAGATTAGCACTAAAAATACCACCCAAAAGCAGCACTGGAAAATGGAGTTGGTGGATATGGGTGGGAAGATTTTGGTTTATTTCCTTTTTCTTTAAAAAAAAAATTACGTTACTGCTTAAACAACTAGCACTGGAAGGAGAAAGAAAAAGAATTCAATAACACTAATGTTAATTCCCCCCCCCCAAACACACACCCCTACACTTCTTAATCTGCACGTGTAAACTTCAAAATGCAGTGAGAACCCTGACATAAGCAAGAAGTGACCAGCAGAAGGCTCTCAGAAGGCTCCCTGAAACCTTCACTCAGTGACAATTTGCTCTTATTTTACACATAGTTTTTAAAAGCAAAATAAAAATTAAACAAGCAAAATTGTCCATTTGCTGGCAGATTAGAAGCAGCAACTTAGACACCATGAGAAATGACAAAAGAGGGACATCGAGAGAGAAGACAGAAGTTGAGGTGGGAGCGGGGCATTTGCCGCTGGGGCAAAGAGCCCTGCATAGTTGAGGCTCGGGGACAGGGCTGCTTAGAGCGCGGTCAGGATGGCCTCGTACAGTGACTACTGTCCAGGAAACTGGCCCTGTGACAGCTACCTAGGTACCGGGAGGCTGAAAGGGGCTGTGTAGGTTTTCAAAAGTTTGTGGTTTTTAAAGAGTCAATTGAAAATGGTTTAGGCCTCTTGAGAAGCCAGCCTTCGTCAGAGGCTGGGACACCACGTGAATTGCTGTGGAAACACGATTTATATGACGGCTCTGGGCCTAAGCGCGTGGGCTAAGGGACCGGGTGGTGAGGGGAGAGGCGGCCCCGCCCCGCCCGCGCCCCGCCGCAGCCTCGCACCTGAGTGTAGTGGCCGCACATCTGGCCCCGGTGGCAGGTGGCGGCGCTGAGATTGTAATGCGCGCGCTCGTGGTGCCACTCCTCCATGGCCAGCGGCACGTCCATGCCCTCGTCCGTGATGGCGAACAGGTTCTCGCCGCGCCGCCCGCGCTCCTTGTTGTGGCCCCACACGCACTGCCGCGCGTATGCCTTGGCGAAGGCGGCCAGCTCCTCGTCCCACCTCTGCGGGGCAGGCCGGGGGGGGGAGGTGAGGACGCCTTGGGCTTGGTGGAGGTGGGAGAGGGCTGGGGGAGGCGGGGGAGGACGCCCACGACTGGGCTGCTTATCAGCTCCAGGTTGCCTTCCTGACTGCCACTCCCAAGTGCTCTCAACATCTGTCAACTACACCTCTTTTCCCCAAGAAAACTAGGTGCCTCTGGGTGACCCTCCCTGAGAGGCCTATTTGCAGAGGCTTGGTGGCCCAAGGAGCTGTCAGATCCCAAGGGCAGTGTTATCCACTGGGGACCTCAGGTGAGAGGGTGGGAGGGGGCATTGCCGGTTCCGGGGCCTCTGAGGTTCTGTGTCCCCGGCTGGAAGGATGAGCCAGTGTGGGCGGGAGAGGGATTAACAAGGCATGTGACCAAAGCACAGAGGAGGGAGGCCTGGATCCCATTAAACTTTGTCTTTGGCCTCTCCTGGAAATGGATGGCTTGGCTGCAACTCTGGCTCCACCCTCTGGGGTCCAGCCAGCGGCAGAAGCCAGACAGCCTGTAAAGCACCAAGGGCTTGGGTGACCCTGAGGGGAGGGGACCGGGTGGCCACACCTGCTCCCCACCCGCACGAGGTCCTCAGGAGCAGCTGCCCGGGGTAGGGATGGGCACGGCCACACGCTGTGGCTCAGGTGAACCCCTTTCCCTCTCCGGGTGTCTCTGTGTCCCAAAGCCCGGGTCCCTGCGGCTCTTTCAGAGTCTGGCAATAGTGAGAGATTGGGGGTGGGGAAAAGGCAGGGTTCTGGGGACCAGGATCAGGGGGTCGGGGATGACCTGCAGGGCTCCAGACTAAACTGTCGGCTCCTTCAGGGTAGGGCAGTGACATATCCTCAGTGTCTGGCACAGAGCTGGCCCTTAACAGGTGCTCCGCAGACCTATGTCACCTATGACCAAGACAGGGCCTCCTTAAAGCAGCCTCCCCAGTGCCTGGCTGCAAGTCCACTGGATGCCTGGAGACCCACCATCAGAGGCATTCCTTTGGGTCTCAAGGCTTCTCGGTCATCCAGAGACCCCTATGGAGTTTCAAGAGTCACCGCACCCCCGCCTTAGCCACTTGGTCACCACCTGAAAGCAAGTCCATTCATTCACTCATTCACTCATTCATTCATTCAACAGTCCTGGGCTCCGTGCCAGCCCTGGGGTGACAGCAAGAACTAAGAAGCCCAAGTTAACATTGTCATAAGCCACCAGTTGGGCCAGCATGCAGTAAGTGACAGACATGTAGTGGGTAGTAGAGAGGCGTCAAGAGGGCCATTAGCCCGACCTGAGGGTGGAGAAGGAGACACGAAACGGAGTGTTTCAAGCTGAGGCACTGGCAGGCTGGAGAGGGGAAAGGTCATCGTGAGCAGAAGGCACGGAGGTGAGAAACGTTGTGGGGGAAGGACAAGCTTCGCGTTATTGACGAGGAGTGGGCAGGAAAGGAGGCTTGAGAGGTGACCGGGAGCCAGACACACCGGAGTCTGTGCTGAGGCGGCAGGGGCCTGGAGGAGCCGCTGAGGGCTTTCGAGGAGGGCCCGCCCTGCTGACAGAGGCTAGATGCTGGGGAAACATGCAGAGGTTCTGGGAGTCCGTGGGACAGGAAATGAAAGCCTGAACATGGGTTGTGCCAACGGGATGAGGGGAGTAGGGTCCCAGGAAAACTGAGCCTCCTGGGGGGTAAAAGTGGTGATGATTAGATGCAGAGGCTGAAGGACAGAGCAGAGTCCACAGTAACTCCCACCTAGATCTAGTCCCTCTTTTCTTAACTTATCAAGCACTTATTCAGTCCATGTTGCTATATATCTAGCTCTAATTATGACCCCATTTTACAGATGAGCAACTGAGGGTCCTTACCAGGTTAAGGGACTCACCCCAAATCACTGGTCCTGTAAGCAGCCAAGACAGAATTTGAACTGTGTGACCCAGAGCCCTCTCTGCTTCTGGTTCCTGTCCTCACCCCCCCTCCTTCGTACATCCCTCCTGCCGTAAGTGCCAGGTCCCGTCCTGCTGCCCTATTTCCTCTTCTCATCTCCTGGGGAGGCATCTGAAAGTCCGTTTTCGCCAAGCTGTGTGGGACATCCTGTGTTCCCCCTCCCGGGGGCACATGCATTTTAGGAAGTGCTGGGAAGGGCTCACTGGGCTAGGCCCCGGGCTTCCCAGGCTGGCTCTGCCAGCCTTGTGACCTGCAAGCCCCTGAGGGACCAGCAAGTCCCTCTGACCCTCAGCATCCTCCTCTGTATAACGGGGCTGCCTCTGGGGACCCGTGAATTGTATGATGTCAGAGACTCTGCCACTGACCACAGAGGTGAGTCTCTGAGATAGCCTCAGCTCAGGGGGTGGGAGGGACTGGGGAGCCCTGCCCAGCACCTCTTCATTCCTGGAGGTGAGTGCCCCTGGCCACACTCACCATCTGCAGCATGTTGGCAGCGGGCGGGGATGCCTGGGCTCGGTAGAGGTTGTGCAGCTCGACCATCGCGCGTTTCTCATCATCACTGAGAGCGCCAGCCGGGCCGGTGGGGGCCGCCAGCAGGAGCAGGGGCAGCAGGAATGCAGGGGGATGGCAGGCGCTGCGCATGATGGCTGGCCTCTCTGCCTCTCCATCCAGGGGTCTGGCAGCTGGATTTAACGTCCTTCCCACACAAGCACCACCCTGGCTGGGCGGGCGGGAGGGGCTGTGTCTGCAGGCCTGGCCCAGCTCACACAATGTCTCAGGGAGGGCTGGGTGCTTATTCTGACTAGAGTTGAGTTCACTCCCAGCATTTATCTCCCCTCGGAGTCCTTGGCAAAAGCCTCCTTTCTCTTGGTAATGGGAGCTTAGGCCAAGAGCTGTGTGAGTTCCCCGGTCCCTCCTGAATGTGGACAGATCCTCCAGGGGACAAAAATCATAGTAACCTCTGCAGAGATAAGACTGGTTGCCCCCAGGTCATACCCACTGGGTGCTGAGGACAGGTTAGCGGACGTGAACGACATGGCCCCCACCCCGAGAGCACTGGGCTAGAGGAGAAGGCTACAGGTGGCTTGTGGAAGGATGGAGGAGGACAAGATGTACTCGGTAAAGGATGGGCCAGCCCAAGCCTGAAACCTGGCTCTGCTCCTTTGCTACCTGTGTTTTTGGCAGCTTCCTCAATAGAATTAGTGACGATAACAGTACCTATGTCATGGGGCTGGAAGGAGGATTAAATGAGATCAAATGTATGTAAAGTACATAGTAAAGTGGCTCTTAGTAGGTCCTTGGTGACAGTACACAACAACCACTGACATGGCATGTCCTTGGCCAGCTCCAGCCCCATGGGGAGGCAGGACTTCTGCCTTTAGGAAGAGAGACTGAAGTGTTTCCCTCTCCAGCTGTATCCTGGAATAGAGCTTTTCACGATAGATAAAAATTTGGCCTCCGTGTCCCCTCAGTGAATATGTGTTCCTGAGGTACTCATTTGGAAGTGAGATGCTGGGACCCCTCCTGCTCTGAATATGTAGAAAATCGAATGTGTCTGTTTTTGAAATCAAGAAAGAGCAGAAAAGCAGAGGGGTGAGTGAGCTGATGCAGCAGGAGCTCTGAGGGAAAGATATTGGAAGGGAGATAGGCCCAGTGGCCAAGGATTTGCACTGTAATGATCATGTAGGGCCAGGGGACTCAGGTCTTGGCCTCCCTGAGGCAGGAAGCTGGAACCAGTACTCTTGAGTTCAGCAGGAATCCTTTAAGTCTGCACTGTCAGCAAATGAGGCCCTCAGAAGAACCTACTCACTGGCGTTGGGAGATGGCAAGGAAACCCATCCCTGCTTTCACCCAGGTCTCTGGGTAAAAACAAAAGCAGAAACAAAAACAATGTGGATTAAACACACACACATCTGTTAGAACTAATTAAAAATCCAGCAAAGTTACAAATCAGTACACCAGACAAGTTGTATTTCTATACACTAACAATGAACAATCCAAAAAGGAAATTAAGAAAACAATTCCACTTAAAATAGCAATAAGGAAAAAAAGACAGGAGTAACCTTAACCAAGGAAGCGAAAGACTTGTACATTGCAAACTACAAAATATTGCTGAAAGAAACTAAAGAAGACACAAATAAATGGAAAGACATTCCATGTCTATGGATTAGAATAATTAATACTACCCAATGCAATCTATAAATTCAGTGTAATCCCTATCAAACTCCCAATTATGATTTTTTTTTGCAGATATAAAAAATCTATCCAAAAAATCAAATAGAATCTCAAGGGACCCCAAAGAACCAAAACAATCTTGACAAGGGAAAACAAAGTTGGGGGTCTCACACTCCCTGATTTCAAAACTTAGCACAAAGCTGCGGTAATCAAAACAGTGTGGTATTGGCATAAAGACAGACAAAAGGTCCAATGGAATAGAATACAAAACCCAGAAATAAACCCTTGCATATATGATCAATAAAATGTTTGGATAAGGGTGCCAAGATGATTTAATGAGGAAAGGACAGGCTTTTCAACAAATTGTGTTGGGAAAACTGGATATCTATAAGAAACAAGGGTGAAGTTGGACCCTTACTTTACACCATCTTCAAAAATTACCTAAAAATGGATCAAAGACCTACACATAAAAGCTAAAACTACAAAACTCTCAGAAGAAAACATTAAGGGAAAACTTCGTGATACTGGATTTGGCAAGGACTTCTTCAGTATGACACCAAAAGCATAGGCTTTTGTGGATAAATGTGATAAACTGGGCTTAGTTAGAATGAAAACATTTGTGTCTCAAAAGACACAATCAACAGAGTGAAAAGGCAACACATGGAATGGGAGAAAATATTTTCAAATCATATATCTGATAAGGGATTAATTTCTAGAAAATATAAAGAATTCCTACAACTCAACATCAAAAATGCCCAAACACCTGATTAAAAATTGGGCAAAGGACTTGAACGGCCATTTCTCCAAAGAAGACCAAGTGGGCAAAAAGCACATGAAAATATGCTTAATTTCACTAGTAAATAGGGAGATGCAAATTAAAACCACAATGAGATATCACTTCACACCTATTAAGATGACCATTATAAAAAACATACAAAACCCAAAAAATGAACAACAAAAACAAACCCAGAAAAATCACAAGTGTTGGTAAGGATGTAGTGAAACTGGAACCCTTGTGCATTGCTGCTGGAAATGCAAAATGGTGCAGGCACTGTGGAAGACAGTAAGGTGATTCCTCAAAAAATTAAACAGAATTACCTTATGATTCTGCAATTCCACTTCTGGGTATATACCCAAAAGAATTGAAAGCAGACATCGGAACAGAAGTTTGTATACCAATGTTCATAACAGCACTATTCACAGTAGGCAAAAGGTGGAAACAACCCAAATGCTCATCAATGAATGAATGGATAAACAATAGGTGGTATATACATACAATGGAATATTATTCAGCCTTAAAAAGAAAGTTTTAACATATGCTACACTAGAGGAACCTAGAAGACAATATACTAAATGAAATAAGCCAAACACAAAATGAAAAATATTGTATGACTCCATTTATATGAGTGACATAGGATCATCAGATTCATAGAGACAGGAAGTAGAATGGTATTTCCAGGGGCTAGAAGAGAGGGAAATGAAGAATTATTTTTTAATGGGCACACAGTTTCAATTTGGGAAGATTTTGAAAAAGTTCTTTTTGAAACTTTGAAATGGATGGTGGTGATCCTTGTACAACAGTGTGAATGTACTTAATGCCACTGAACTGTCTACACAAAAATGGTTAAGGTAGTAAAATTTATGTTATGTATCTTTTCCTACAATAATAATAATAAAAACTTGGGACTTCTTAAATTGGGGTAGATTGAGTAGTGGTAGGGGGTAGTCCCAGCAGAGACAGAGGTAACTCATGCCTGGAGGGAGGTTTCACAACCCACGCTATTTGGGCCGTCCATGAGGGGACAGGAAACCCCTTTAGCTCACAGTCAGAAATTATAAAACACATGAGGAACTGAGCTACTGTGAGCAACATCATGTAACGCAAAACGGAGCATTTCTGTCCCCAGTACTTGAGAAAATAGAACCTGGAAGAATTTCAAATGACTGTATTTAAAGTGGTTAAGGGTAGCTGAAAAGGGAGAAGGATTTAGGAGGGAGAGTAGAGCATGGTGTGGGAATTAGAAGAGTTCAGGGAAATGGGTGAGCTTGTGGTGAGGAGAAGCTGTTGGGGGAAAACCAGAGTGGAGGAGAGAAGACGTGGAGATCGGACTGCACTTCCAGCCCAGCCCGCTGGCAGCTCCCCTGCGGTGTTCAGCCCATGAGGCTGTGAAATGCGTTTCTTTTCTCTGTGGACAGCAGAACTTGAGGAGTGCCTGACAGCTTGGGGTTGAGATAGCAGGAAGACTCAGCAGGACACAGAGACAGCCAGGGAGCCCAAGTGCTGAGCGCGTGGCCGGGGAGGTGTCGGACGGCAGCGGGAGGGACCCAGTCCTCAGGCGCCCCCTGGGCAGAGCGACACTGGCACTCGGCCTGCCCTGGGGCGGTCACCTCTGTGGCCTCGGCTTGCCTCCTCTACGGCCGGTAAAATGGCTTTGTAGGCTCGGCACAGTGGGCTGCACTCACTCACTCACTCATTCATTAGCAAAGATTTACAGGGCTTCTCTACGGGGCCAGCTGCTGAGCTCGGTAAACAAGACAGACCTGGTCCCACTGTCCTGAAGCAGGGGACCTGCCAGAAAACACGTACTGCGTATGGATAAGAGTGTAGGACTTGCCTGCTGGGTGGCCATGTCCCTGCTTGCTGGCCTCAATTTCCTCATCTATAAATTGGGCTGAGAACAGAACTTACCTCATAGGATGGTTTTGAGCATTAAATGAGTTAGTACATGGATAGAGCTTGGGATAGTGCCTGGCACATACTAAGTGTTCACATGTTCATAGCCAATATGAATTTATTTGTTATTATTACAGGTGAGAGAATTTACAGGGGCTCATGTTGTAGCAGAGAAAGAAAACTCAGCAGCCTGACCTGGCTTTTCCCCTGGGCAGGAGCCCCCTTAGTGGAGGGGAGCTTGCAGCTGGAAGGGGACGCACAGGCCTCGAAGGGGCAGGGGTGCTGGTTTGAGGTGGCGGGGGGGGGGCGGTGGTGATGTGGACTGGGGGCAGAGAAGGAGGGGCCTGGCTGACCTGAGAAGAGAAGGTGAAATGGGAACAAAGGCTGGAGTCAGGCCAGAGCTGGCCTGAGTGTCCGGGGACCAAGGGCCCGCAGCCAGAGAGCCCTGCTCGGCACGTGCACACTCCCAAGCGGCTCTCAGAGCCTTTACCACGCGGGCGATCTCATTTACTCCTCATATGACAGCTCTGAGGTGGGTCTCATGAGCGCCTCACACAAGGAAACTGATACTCAGAGAGGTAAAGTGATTCCCGGTGTTGGGGTGGGGCAGGAGCAGAGCCTGGGACCTGCCACCAGGGAGAGAGGGAGGTTGAAGCGGTGCAGATGGGGAAGAGAGAGGAACAGAGAACAGGGGGTGAAGTTAGGGATGGCAGAGGGAGAGGGAGATGACAGAATCACGCACATGGAAAACTGGCTGTAGTTTACATCCGTTTTCATCTATAAACCAGGACTCAGAAGAAATATATTTTTTCTTTATTGTTATTTTCTTTCTTTATTCTTTTTATTTTAAAATTTTATTTATACAAATATATTACATAGATAGTATGTATTTATACAGATAACATATTTAGGGATATATTTATGTAAATACGTATTATTATAGAGTTACTATCTACACATATTTTTTGTAATTTTATTTATTTTATATAATTTATTTTGGTATCATTAATCTACAATTACATGTGCAATATTATGGTTATTAAACTACCCCTTCATCGGGTGCCCCCCACCAACCCCATTACAGTTATCTACACATATTTTAAATTAAGTTTCATTTTGAACAGTAGTTTAAGTCCACCACAAAAAATTCAGCCAGAGGGAAAAAAATTCCATGCCTGGCATTTGCTTCTAGTCTTTGAGCAGGTGCTGTTCCGAGTGCGGTCCACGGCCGGGTGCCATTCTGGAAGATGTTCCTTACGGCTCCTCAGCGCAGCAGGTGCAGAGAACAAGAGTGAGCGCTGAGGAACTCCTGCAGCAATCGGACATCATTGTTTTATGTCTGTTGAATCTGTGATTTGAAAACTGGGGCTTGTACTTGGTCTATCTGTTTTTCATTTCATTTTTTTCTAATTAGTTTTTTACTTTTCTTATTCTGAAATAATTATAGACCCACAGGAAGTCACAAAAATAAGGCATAGGGTCCCATGAACCTTTTACTTAGCTTCCCCAACAGGGACATCTTGTATAACTGTGATACCATATGAAAACCAGGAAACTGACGTTGGTATAACACTGTTAACTGAGTTACAGACCTCTTTTAGATTTCGCTCACTTGTGTGCATGTGCAAATATTTGTGTATGAGTGTGTGCTGCTGTGCAATTTTACCTCGGATTTGTGTGGCCATGACAACCAACTTGACGCAAAAAGAACTTGACCCAACTCCCTCCTGCTACCCCTTATAGTTGCACACCCCCACCCTGTCCCCTGGAAACCACTGCTTTGTTCTCCAAAGCTATGGTGTTATCATTTCAAGAATATTATATAAGTGAAATCATATAGTATGTAACCTTTGAGACTGGCTTTTCTACTAAGCACAAATGCCCTTAAGATCCATCCAGGGTGTTGCATGTATCAGCAGCTCACCCCTTTACAAGGCTGAATATTATTCCATGGTATAGTACAGAATCACAGTTGGTTCAGCCGTTCACTGGTTGAGAAAATTTGGGTTGTTTTCAGTTTTTGGTTATTATGAATAAAGCTGCTATGAACATTGTGTACAGATTTTTGTGTGAACCTGAGTATCCATTTCTCTGAGACAAAGGCCTAAGAATGTGATTGCTGGCACAGATAGCAAATACATGTTTAGTTTTATAAAAACTGCCAGATTATTTTCCAGACGCAATGTATGAGCGATCTAGTTCCTCCACATCCTTGTCAACTTTTGCGGTTATCTCAATTTTTATTTTAGCCATTCTTGTGGATTGAATTGTGTCCCTCTAAAAGAGATGTTCAAGTCCTAACCCCCAGTACCTATGGAAGTGACCTTATTTGGAAATAAGGTCTTTACAGGTATAATCAAGTTAAGGTAAAATCATATTGGATTAGCGTGGGCCCTAAATCCAATGACTGGTGTCCTTATAAGAGGGCCATGTGAAGGCACAGACACATGGGGACAAGGACATGTGACTACAGAGGCAAAGATTGGAGCAAAACAGCTACAGGCCAAGAAAACAAAGACTGCTAGCAGCCTCAGGAAGCTGGGAGAGGCATGGAGGGATTCTTCCTGAGAGCCTTTGGAGGGAGCATGGCCCTGCTGACACCTGGATTTCAGACTTCTGGCCTCCGGAAGTGTGAGAGAACAAATTTCTGTTGTTTAAAGCCACCAAGTTTGTGGTGTTCTGTTATACAGCCCTAGGAAACTGATGCAGACATCCTCATAGTGTGAGGTGAAATCTCATTGTGGCTTTAGTTTACATTTCCTAGTGGGTAAAGAGAGGGAACGTCCTTTTCATGGCCATCTTCTTTGGTGATGTAGGTCTGTTCGTGTCTTTCATCCATTTCCAATTGTACTGTTTTGTTTTTTACTGTGGAGTTTTGAGAGTTTTTAAGTATATTTTAGATACTGATCCTTTGATGGACATATGTTTGCCCTTTATTTTTATGGTATTTCACAAAACTATTGACTTGTAATTTCTACACACCAACAAAAAAACTAGAAATTTTACAAAAACAAACTGGTCCTTCACCACTGATAGTTTGAGAAAAATAGTCCTCGTATCTTTTCTCTTGCTGCCTTAATGAAGCAATAGCACAGGCAGTGTTGGGACCTGTTTTTTTCAGATGGTTTATTGGAAATAATTTCTTCAACTTGCTCCATATCTTTGGAGAAAACCACTTTCAATGTATGCAAACTGCTTAACAGACAACTCACCTTTGGGCACAAGGCTTTTCTTTTCTTTTTTTAATTTTTATTAAGGTATCATTGATATACATGCTTATGAAGGTTTCACATGAGCAACATTGTGGTTACTACATTCACCCATATTATCAAGTCCCCACCACACACCCCATCGCAGTCACTGTCCATCAGCTTAGTAAGATGTTATAGAGTCACTACTTGTCTTCTCTGTGCTATACTGCTTTCCCCATGCCCCCCCTACATTATGTGTGCCAATCATAATGCCCCTTAATCCCCTTCTCCCTCCCACACCCCTCCCCTTTGGTAACCGCTAGTCCCTTCTTGGAGTCTGTGAGTCTGCTGCTGTTTTGTTCCTTCAGTTTTGCTTTGTTGTTATACTCCACAAATGAGGGAAATCATTTGGTACTTGTCTTTCTCCACCTGGC
>JAVSCE010020055.1:0-34581 GCA_032199065.1 Smutsia gigantea | reverse complement strand
CTCCTTTGCCAACATTAGAATTTGACAGAAATTTGGGAGCTGGCTGGCCAGAGTGGTGTGCACCATATTTCTTTGTTATTTGTGCTTTAATCTATTGTTGGCAGCTTTGTCTGCTTTAGCTTCCTGGCAGTGCTTGGACTCTCTTCCCTGGGCATGATTCCCTCATTTTTGAACAACCAGGGAAACTTATGTAGAGAGCTTTGAAATAGTCCATATTTAGACCAACAGATGTGAAAATCACAAGATGACCCTGTCCCATCAAGCAGCCAAGAGAAGCAGACTGTATTATAATCAATAGTCCCTAACGTACAAATAGACTTTGAATCTGAGAGACAATATATGTTTGCAACTTTCATAACATATCAGTAAAAACCTTCCAAAGGCACTTTGGTGAGTGTGCAGAATCTCATGTGAAATAATTGACGAGAGGCTCTGATGAAGCAAAATGCATTTCACAGATCGCAAACTGCATTGAATGGAGATTTTAGCAACGCATAGCTATGACAGTGAGCTCTGTGACAGTGAGTGCTACCATTTAATTCCACTTTAGCTCCTGAAAAACAGACTAGAGAACGCTGTGCAGCAATCCAAGTATGTAGTATAGCTGGGGGGGGCGGGGGGGGCAGCGGCTCTCCTAGGAATCCTTTGTGTTGATAGCACAGTTCAGCTCACCCAGAGCACAAGCTCTGACATGGTGCAGGAAGCAAATTTAACCAATAGTGTTCGGCTGCATAAAAAGATTCTACTCCAAACAGTGGTATACCTGCTCAGCAGTTTGTTTGGCTACATCTTATTTGATTAACAGAAATTTGGAGAAAAAATAAAAACTTGTTGAAAAGTCCACCAAAATGGGATGTCAGTCATTCATACACTTTATATCAGACCCACCTTAGTCTAAATCACAGTGTCCCTCTGAGTTGTATTTAACACCATTCTTCTTATTGCAAACATGGGAACCTCAGAAACCTCAAGGACGTGTGTTCTGTACTTTCAAAACAATCTATGTTACCATTTAAAATATGCATTAGAAAACTTTGCAAGAAAGATAACACATTGTTAAGAATATTTATCTCTGGGTTGTGAGATTGTTTTCTTTTCTATTCTTTTGTATATAGTTCTTTTGTAGTTCAAAAAAATCATATGTAATTTTTTTAGAGTAGAGAAATGTTTATGTCTTTTCTCCAATACGGCTGGAATGAACAGTCATAAAAATTAAATGATGTGTGCAATGTCGTGTGCAAAATCAAAATAGTGCTTGAGCAATGTCGAGGCAAATCCTACATTTTCATGACTGAAGGTGTGCTTGACAAATTTCTCACTGTGCGGGTGCCAAGCCCCGCCGCACTGTGGACAGTCCCTTAGCCGAAAACCTAGTTTGGCTGGCCACCTCCTCTTGTGGGTCATAAGTAAAATGCTTTTAATATTTTCAAATGGTTATATTCAAATGGTTATGTAAGCCTCTACACAGCAGTTTTTTTTTTCTTTTACAAGCAAAACTTAAACATTTATTTATTATCTGGCCCTTTAAGAGAAACATTCACTGGCCCCTGAACTAAGCAAAAAGTAGTGCAGACTGAAATAAATGTGAGGAACAGTAGGTTGAAATTGAAAAGGTTTCTGCATGCAATGCTCCTCAACACCTCAGTGCACTGTTAGTGTTACAGCTACAACAAAACCATTACTTTAACCATAAATATGCTGCCTTTCCTAACAATTTGACCCTTGAAGTACTAGTTTCTGGCACAACTTTTGATATATTCCAGGTCTTGGTTCCACAGAAAACCATTTGATATAAAGTCTTGTACACCTGTTATTCCACTAGCCAAGGTTTTCTCTGTCCCCCAGTGAGAACCCACAAAGATTATTGGCCATGTTCAATGCCTGCATGCGGCTCTTGGTGGAAAATTAGGTCATGCAAAAGTGTTGCCTCTGCCTGCTGGCAGTTTACGATCATTTTGAGGAACAGAAGAGAATTGTTCTTTGTGTAAATGGAGAATGGCATCCTCTCAAACCTTGCTAATGGGAGAGGTGGAGAATTAAATGTGGATTTATTTTTTCCTTGCACATGTTCTGCAGGAAGGGGGAGGAAGAGGAACAGTAGCTCCTTCCTTACAGGGAGAGGAGAGCAGGCACCTCGTTTTTAAGAACTGCTTGTCTTTATCCACAGGATTGGTAAATAAACTTTTTCATGTGTTGCTAAGAATGATTCAAACTCTTTTGTTCATCATTTTCATGGCAGCTTTAAAAGGGATGCAAAATGCAGAAGAGCTGGAGGAAGAGAAAGGGAAAGCAAGTGCTGGTACGTGGGGTTGAGGCCAGTCGCTTCCTGAGGTGCCCAGGCACTGTGGAAGGCCAGCACGCTGTCAGTGCGTGGGGAGCCACGTGTGGAGAACTCGGGGGCTGGCCGGATGAGCCCCATGCCCAGCCATGGGTAGGCTCCCCTTGCCTGGTGCAAGAACAGGGCTCAGCTTGTGCTTTAGAATGCGTGTGAGCAGTTGTGCTCATCCCACGAATGGAATCCCTATTGTGCACATGCTTGGCTCGCTGAAGCCTGCAAGGTGACAGAAAGAACCCCACCCAGGAAACTCTTCAGCTTCCAAACGCCTGAACTCTGTGCGTCAGGCTTTCTTATATCCATTTAGCAGAAATAAAAGTGATATTTAAAAACATGTATTATCTTGACTTAGAACATAAACAAACCCTTTGACTCAAATATTCAACCCTTTAGCTTACTTCACTCCTCACATCCTTCAAAGGGCATCTAAGCCCTCCCTGCAGCCCACAGATATCTGATCCACCCTGTTCAGGGATCCAAGAGAGCTCGGTCTTCACCTTTAGAGAGTTCCCAAACAGGGAAACAATCCTATTTCCTAAGCATTCATAATATAAATCAGAAAGGCAACACAATTGGTTAGACATTAAGATAACACAAAATTTCAGAGGCCCAAAGCATGCTCACAAGATTGGAGACCCTAAGCAGTGTCACGCTTTCCTACAAACCAAAGGCTAGAAAGCCTGAGACAGTGTGGTGTGGATCTTCCAGCAGCTCCCCGTCACTCCCTGATGTATCAGGGTGCCTTATGACCCAGACTGGACACATGCAATCTCTAAATGAGTGAGACATTCCCTGCACAAAGGAAGATAATTTGGACATAGAACATCTCCATTTTATACCCTATCAATACACAGTCATTGGTTTTTTAATTGAGCCATGCCCCACAAATCCATACATTTCCCAATCCATAAAATTGGTTTACTATGAGATATAAAAGTAGGCTGGATATAACCTGGTAAAAGCATCCTGCAGATAAAGACCCCTCACTATCTCTCACTAGCACTACCAGGAATTCAAATTAGCATCTTTAAAGGAGATTTCTTAGTCCGTTTTCCTTCTTTTCCTTTGTTACCCTGGGTGTTTCCTGAGAAAGGATGGGGTACAGAGCAGCTTCCCACCCTTCCTTCCCCACTTTATTTCAAAAGATCATTTCATAAGCATTTTAGGATGTTAGGTTTTGAAGTGAGAGAAATCAGCCAAAAATTGGCAAGTGGAAACAAACCACCATGTGAGACATTCAAAGTCAGACCAAGAAGTGGGTTTGACTCTTGCCGGCGTATTGTGCTATGAACGTTTCACTCTGAATAACGGGAAGGCCAGCAGACTGGCATCAGAGGTTTCCTTAGGACCAAGTAAGATAATATATTCAGAGGGGTTAGCACCTCGGTTAGTAAGACCAAGGGAAGAGCTAACCGTTTCCTGTTACGGTGCTGAAGGCAAGGAGGTAAGGGTGTTGGTGAACTTCAGAGATGCAACAATTCAGAAAGCTGTGAAGCACATGGGCCGGCCTTTGTTCACCAGCCTCCAGTTCTCTACACCTGGGGGTATGACTCCTGGGCCCCTTCATCCCCTCCCGGTAGGGGGCCACGACTTGCCCTGGCAGGTGAGAAGTGGAGCGAGTCCCTCCGGCCAGGTCTCCTGGCCAATGCTCCTATCCAGGTGCTGCGATCCCAGAACAGACTCCACTCTGCAGGCGCCCGTCGCCAGTTCTGGTCACATGGACCAGCCGGCTTCGTGATCCCCACAGGCCCAGAGCACACTGTCTTCTGGAGAGGACAACCTCTTTCTGGGGTTAATTCACCAAGATTGCTAATTTTTACATAATAGCATAGACTATTCCGACTCATACAACTCGTATCTAGGCAAAATTCAGCAACCCATTAGAATGAAGGTAAGAATGGTTGAATTTCTATGTGCGTATTATTGCTATTTATATCACATGCTTCCCAAAGCACAGCCCAGTATTTAATGTATCAAAGAAAATGGATAAACATGCATCAGTAAAAAAGCAAAATTTCTTCCTAGATTTTGATTTCTTTAAGACAGGTATAAATGCTTTATTGTACTTAGTGTATCAAGTAGTTGATTTTGCCAATGAATTTTCAGTCACTGTATGTCACTTGAACTGAATACATGGCTACAAATGCACATTGACAAATGCCTGATTCTTTCTAGTCCTGATGAATAGAACAGGTTGTCATAACAAATTGCTATCTTCTAGAACAGATTTTGAGAGAAAAAAAAGCCGATAGCAAGCATGTCAGTGATTCCTGAGCTTTTCAGTTTACAGTAAGTGGAGATCAATACCATCTATTTAAATGGCCATGTGTTATACCTGCTCTATTTCTTTCCACATTCACAGCTACTTGGCATTTCCCTAGAAATTTTTCTACAAGAAAAGCAGCAACAATGTAGGCTTTTCTCTTTTTTCCTTTCTCGTTTTGCTTTCTGTCCTATAAGTCCATATGCATGGTGTTTCTGTAGAAAAGGATTTGAAGGTGATATGAATTAAAATGTGAAGAAAGAGAAAGTAACTTCTTGATAATGTATTGCATTTGGTTCTATTCTGAATGAGAAACTTGATTAGAGTATTTATTATAATGGGTAAATTGCATGAGGTCATTTCAATAACTTACATGGAATATCATATACATGTTTTTCTCTCAGTTGAATTTTAGTATAATTAACTGGAACAGCTTGTAGTAATTTATAGGAAATGCTAGCTGGTGTTATGACTTAAGTATATTTTGTGAATCCTAAAACCAAAATATGTATGTTAAATTTCCTTTCAATATCTTTGTTATTTATGGTCCTTCTGAGCTCCCAGTTCAGTGGCTCCAGGTCTATAGGAAGGGCCATTCAAAAGCTGTCACAGTACATTTTCTTGAAAAAACTGCAGCTATGTTTCTGAACGCAGTTACCTGCCCGTGTCACGTGACTCCTGCCGCAGCTTCCCACACTTCACGGTTCCTCCGTCCCATGACATTGTGCCTTCCTGACGTCCTCCTCTGCTCTGTCATGCACTATCTTCTTGCTTCTGATGAAGAAAAGCAAGACGTGCCATTTTCATGTACTCTTTCAGGGTCCCTGCAGCACATGTGCTGAGGGCTACCCTCATCATTCAGAATCTTTCACGAATCTGTTTGAACCCCAGCTTCAGGATGACATAGTGTCCACAAGGGCTGGGTGAAAAGAGGTTTCCACCAAGTGGCTCTGGAGCTGGTCCGTTAGAGAACGGCTGGGAACACGGAGGCTGAAGCAGGTTGCTCCCGAACAGAGAGTGGTGGTAGACCCGACGGGAAGGTGCAGGGGTTCACTGGCCAGGGTCCTGCAGGAGAACAAGCGTGCGGGCAGGCGTTCATCCCCTTAGCTAGACACTGGGAGCAGTGTCAGGGGCCAGGGAAAGGGCGAAAAGCACCCTAATGACATGGTCCGAGAACAAGTCACACCCCTCCATTATGCGACAATTATAGGTTGCTCTCACTCCCCAAAAGACAACAAAGAGCTGACTAGCGTGGTTGGGTCTTCTGGGTCCCAGAGATTGGGGCCAACGAGTGAAGATGCTCCCCTGAATCCTTAGCAGGCGACCACCATTCTCTCGGCTTGGTGCTGCAGCCACAGGGAGGGAGGCGCAGGCTCGTAACCTTTCATGTCCTAAAACACAAGAAATCAACCACCCAACCACCCAACCAAATAGCTAGACAGGAGACCTGGTGGAAAGACAGGAGAGCAGCCCGCCAGAGAGTACAGGGGAGCCCCACAAAATGAGAGAAAGAGAGACCATTGGGGGTTTGAAATGTAACTCACACGTTCAAGTCTTTCTGGGGATGAAAAAGAAAGCACAAGATTTTCTGCTGCATAATGAGTAGGTGCAGTGGAGAAAAGCCTGGTCACTGCTGAGACTGTGGCCTGGAAAAGCAAGTTCAAGACATTTCAAAGAATAGTGTAAACCTAAGAAAATGGCAGTCCTGAGGGAAATACAAGAACACTGCCAAGTGGATTGGAATGAGTAAAATGTTCATAACAGGAGCTTCGGAAGGAGCATAGAGACAGAGAACTGATTCTCAATAATAATGAATCTATTAAATGATGATGAGAAGGGAAATAGTACATAGGAAGGAGCTGAGCCTGCAGGTTGGAATGGCTCACCATGCTCCAGAGAGGATTGATAAAAATAACCACGAATCAAGCCAAGGCATGGTAGAATTGCTTGATTTTTGAGGATGCAGGGAATATTTTTAAAGTTTCTCCACTGAAAGTCCAGTTTCCTACAAGATTAAAAAAAAATCAACTTTTCCTTTGCAACACTGTGAGCAAAGAGAAAACAGACATGCACAGATAATCACATACACACCTGTCAGAATAAAAATAAAAAACCTAGCAAGGGTGTGCAAATATTCAGAGCATATTGCTCACAGAAAACTGCCTGAGAGAAGACTCTAGCCAAAATGAAAGCAAAAACAGAAATAAAAACAAAACAGTGAGGCAGAAGAGACAATGGTCTGGAGCACAGAAGAGGAGACCTGGGGAGGAGTGGCAGAGGCGTTTATATACACCGATATGACGGGACAGAAAAGAATCCATTTTTCAGTTGTTGGATACACTGTTACAGAAATGTCAGTTCAGATGGTTCTCCACATCTACTGTATTCTGAAATATTTTTCTAATTCTCCAGTAAGTTATAAAAAAGGGTGAATTAATATTGCCCACTATGTTAGTATCTCCAGATTTGCTTGTGCATTTGTCTATTTAGCCTTTAAATTCTGTCAGTTTTTACTACAACAATTTTGTGTGTGTGTGTATAGATATATATGTAATTATTGTAGCTTCTTGATGTATTGACAATATGCCTATCATTATGCCTGCTCTCTCTCTCTCTCTCTCTCTTTTCCTCTAGTAATACTCCTATCTTAAACTTCACTTTGTCTTTTGTTAATATGACCTCTCCTCCTTTGTGATGTTTGTTTTCAGGGCACTTTATTTCTAACACTATGTTTTCAACCTTTTTGTCTGTGTATCTTAAGTGTTCCTGTTGTAGGTAGAATAGAATCGGCCCTTTGCAAATCCAGCTTGATAATCTTTGTCTTGATTGGATCCTCCAGTCTATGTATATTGAACACCATTATTGATATGGTTGGATTAAATATGCCGTTTTACTAATTATTTAGTATATTTCTCTTTTGTTAAATCTTTGTTCTTTCTTTACTCCTTTTTCATTCTTTTTTGTTAAGTAAATATTTTTATGATTCTATTTTATTCTTTCTTTTGGCTTTTTAGCTATATTTATTTGAATTATTTTTAGTAGTTTCTTTGGCAATTACAATATACATCTTTAATGTATCTTAGTAGAGTTAGATTTATTATTCCATTATTCAGGTAAAATAGGAAACTTCCAACCAGTATATTTTTATTTAACAAAACCATCCTTTGTGTTACTTATCATATTTACTATATCTGTGTACACTATAAACTGAACAAAAAATTCTTACCGCTACTGTTTCTAACAGTCATATACCTTTTAATGAGATGGATAAAATACTAATTGTTTCAGTCAGATAGGGTTCGACTCTGCTTACAAGGAAGACTCATGGGACCCAAAATGGCAACAATCTATGAATCGTTTGCTCCCAGAAAAGGAGGCACTAGAGCTACTGCATGAAAGTAAAGATGTCTATAGGCTGCCCCACTGTGTGCATCCCACCGAGGCACATGTGGGCCCTGAGAGTCCTGTCTTCAGGGCCTCATAACTGGATGTGGTTTCTTTCCCAAATACAGAATCACTAATAAATACATGGAGCACCTCAAAACAGTCCCAACCAGGATGTCGTACAAACCCGCGCATCACATGGGCATAGTCTTGCTATATGACTAGCACCCGCGGCAGGGCCCTCGGGGCATCTACCTAGACCAGGACTACTCATCAGTCGTGTGGCAAAAACCACCCGAAACTCCCCTTGTGCCCGTGATCACGAACCAACACCTTGACTACAGGTACCCTGAATGCCCTCACTGGGTCAGTGCCGTGCAGGGACATCACTTATTTCACACAACAGCTCAGGCCAGTACCAGGGCCACTGCTGTGATTAACCCTCAGAGTGTTTAAATGAATGTGCGTGTGTGTGCACGTGTGCATAAATGTGATAATATTGCATGTTTGCTCATGAATTCCCATTTCTCTTCATTCTTCTTGTAGATAGGGGTTGACGCCTTGGGCCATTTCCCTTCAGCTCAAAGAGCTTTTATAGCATTTCTCATAATGCAAGTCTGCTGATGACAAATACTCTCAGTATTTGTTTTTCTAATACCAAAAATATATCTTCCCCTTCATTTTTTCTTTTTTCAGGATTCTCTAGTTGCCCATAAATTCTTAGTGGAGAGTTTTGTTATTGTTTTTTTTTTTTCTTTCAACAGTTTAATATGTTGTGCCAAACTTTCTGGCTTCCATTTTTTTCTAAAGAAAACGCACAATGGATTATATTTTTGCTCCCCTTTGTGTAGTGCTTTTCTCTTGTTTTCAAATGTCTCCTTATTTTTAACTTCCAGTGGTTCTGTTTCAATGTGCCAGGCTGAGTTTTTCTTTTTATCTATCCCACTTGGAGTTTGTTGAGCTTCGTGTATCCCTATGTTAATGTTTTTACCAAATGCGGTAAATTTTAATCATTGTTCCTTCAAATATTTTTTGAATCAATAGAAGACATAAAGACTGAGGATTTTTTGAACTTATGAAAGACACCAATTCACAGTATCATAGACACTAATAAGATCAGTCTGGTATTTGCATGTAAGGGCAAATGTATGTTGTTCACCATTATTCTCCTTCTCCTCTTCTTCCCCACCATCCTTGAAGAAATATGGTCATGTGACTTGCTTTGGCCAATGAAATATAAACATAATATTGAGTGTCATTTCCAGGCAGAAACACAGGTGGGTGCTTACTCAGTCTCCCTTCTCTTTGCTCTAAAATAGTGGAAGGGTGTGTGAGTGCAGGCCACTTCACCATGCATCTCAGAAGATCTGCACTCATGAATGTCATCGCTGCAGTCGATCATCTAGAAGACAAAAACAAGGGGCTTCTGCACAAACATATCTTGGACCACATGCTAAAAATTTTTATTTTTTAAATGAGATGAGTTAATGCCAATAGAAAACCCAACAAACAATAAGCAAGGGTCAAATAGAGTCTTTTTAACCAAGGCTTGAAACCCAGATAGTTTTTAAAGAAAAATTGGCTGATTGGTTATAGAAAAGCATAAACCTTTGTATAACAAAAGTTACCATGCAAAATGCTGGTAGATAAACATGTGAGGTGGAAAAATTGTATCATGCAGATGGTACTGGTACTGTATTACTAATTATAGTATAAACGAGCTACTACACATTTGCACGAAGAGCACAAATAATGCAAAGAAAATTAAATAAGTAACAGAAGTACAGATTTAAAGTCCATGAAACAGATGAAAAGATCAAATTCACTACTAGACAAATATAAATAAAAGTAACAATAATTTATCAGTTTACATTAGCCAGATTGAAAATGTGTAAGATATAAAACCTATTTTTAGTAGTCATTTGTGGTAAAAGATCCTTTAAAATATTTTTAATGAAAAGAGGTAATACCGCCCTTTTTAAAAGACAATAATCTGGCAACATCTATTAAAATTATGGAGAAAAATATATATTTATGCCTTTTGACAAGGAAATCTCACTCCTCAATTTAGCCCATAGACATCAAGCACCAGAACATACACAGGTTCCTTCCAGCCTCATTTGATGTGGAAAAGAATAAACAAAGAAACTGTATATACATAGTTTATACTATATATATATACACTATACATATAGTTTATATGTATAGTATATATATAATATAGTTATATATAGTTATGACTATATATAAACATATATATAGTTTATATGTATGTACATATATATGCAATAACGTGCTAAGAGAAATTTCCATTAAACATAATGAATGAATCATGATTTAAAAAAAGTTCTCTAGCATAGCTCATTTTTACATGTATAAAAAAACCCAGCTAAGCTCATAGCCCCATGTGTGGACATGTGACATCTTACTTTAATCAGAGCCTGGCACAAGGACTCAGGAGAACTTAGTTTCGGTGCCTAAGCAGGGGTGAGAGAGCAGCATGGATGGTGAGTGGCCACATGGGCTGTCATATCAAGAGCTGCCTACTCTGTAAGTCATGTTAGCACATTCCTGCAGGACTGCTGGGAGTGATGCAGGAGGCCTCCAGAATTGTCCATCTGAGGGATGGGAAGGATTTCTCCAATCCTCCTGTCCTGACTGCTGCACAGCGCTGGCTTATCTTTATAGTGGCACCTGTCATGGGGTTGGAGGAGAGGAGAGACTGATGCATTCTGGTTGTTAATATGGGTCACCATGTTCTAGTAAAGAGGATGATGGAAGACACCTGGGTAATAAAATGAATAGTAGGAGAAAAATAGACTTAACTGAGAAAGGAACACACATACCTGCATATAATCATGTTTATACGTCGCTATAAAATCATTTAAGTGGGTGGATATAAAAATGTGTGTAGTGGATACATAGTACTCTAATGAATATTTCCTAGAATGCATAAATTGAGAATCTATCTAATGATGATTTAGATCCTTTACATTATAAAACCTGAGAAAACTTATAATTAAGATATATGAAATCATAACATAGAATACTAAAGAGATATGAATTAGACTAGAAGAAAACAATTAAAAATTTTTCTGTTCAGATTAAATTTTAATTTTAAAAAGATGTCTCTTGTAAAGAAAATGTGTATGTACTATTTTCTAAATATAGGAAACCAAAAAATCTGTAAGTAGTCTATTGTATGTGTATATAAACTTTTTCTATGTGTATAATTATCCCTTAAAATGGGATCATGCTGTATATACTGTTTCATAATCAGTTTTACTCTATTCCATTAACTTTCCTGCCTTATTTATATCAAAGCTTTGTTATCAGAAATTATCTTAACTTGCTACAAGGTAAACTGTGCTACTGGGGACTCCACCTTCTTGTTCCTAGCTCTCTCGTCTGCCTCATCAATGTCCCTAGGAGAGTTCCTCACTGAAAGCAGATGTTGAATAAACGTTTATGAAAGAATACTTTGTTTTCCATGTCATTTGATACATGTGCTTTAGTAGATAAAAGATGCACCATTGGAAGGAAGTATAAAGTCACTCCACTACTGATCTAGTGTTTCACATTTAATTTTGTTTCCAAAGTTTCATTATGAGAAGTCCTGCTGAACATTTTTGTGGCAATCTTGACACACAACCTTTGTTATTTCCTTGATTTAAATTTCTAGACATGAGACTGATGGGTCAAGGGTATGCATATTTTAAGTATTTTCATATACTTTGCCAAATTTAGATATACAACCTTTTTTTCTCTTCTATCAGCTTTGCAAGAGAATATCTTGAACCTTTTCCAACAATTACCATCTATCATTGCCAACTTGAAAAATGAAAAATGACTTCTTATTTTGTTTATATTTGCATTTCTCATATAATTAACAAGTTTGGACTTTACCATAGTAATTTATGAATTACTTGTTCATATCGTTTGCCAGGTTTAATGGAGTTATTGTCTTTCTTACTGATTTCTTAAGGGTTTTCAAATAATAAGAGCATTAATCATTTGCCTATCATGTTATAAATATTCTTCCTGGTTTGTAATTTGCCTTTTATTCACACCAATAATTTTCTAATGCTATTCAAACTTAGTTTTTCAATTTCTAACACCTCAGTAAGCAACTCATGCCAAGAAATCTCAAATAAGGTTTTAAAAAGTCTTCCTTTTATCACCTAAATTTTTGGTGTGTTTCTTGTACATGTTTTTGAATTGAGTTCCTCAAAAATGCCCTTAACATCTGCATATTTCTGTAAAGCATTTGAAAAAATTCACTCATGATATGTAATAGTGACTATAAGTATTTGACTGAATAATGTGTGATTTATAGATCATGCCAAATCCGAAGCAAGTGTCTGCTGACCTGCCACGTGGACTTTATCCCTGGCCATGCTCTTTTCTCCCAACTGATAACTGAAGTTTTAATGACAGAGAAGATCTGCGTATAAAACCTATGGGTGAAAACAAGCTGGAGGGGGCAGTAAATTTACTTTGGAAGCCAGATTTCAAAAGGATGTCCATAGACTTTGTAACAAAATGATCTGACACCTTTCTGATTCAGGTCCATTGAAACTACAAGGAATGCATGCAGCAAGAACATTATTTAGAGGGACACTGAGGAAATCATTGAAGAGGTTGACATATATCCATTGGTGTCCTACTCCTATCTGAGAGGTGTGAAGGGGAGGAGGTCTAGGGTGTCCATGCACTAGGAAGTTGGAGCCATATGAGCACAGAGTGTCCCAGAGTGCACTGGGGCAACAGGTATCAGTGTTTCCTGTTCACAACATACAAGCCAAGTGAGAGAGAGCTTCCCTTGGATCACTCTTAGGTCTTGCCCAGGTGAAATGCTTGGAATAGAAAGATGATGACTGATGGGTGGATGACAAAAGGCTGAGGGAGACAGCTAGAGCCATATGACTAGCTGAAGGGTCCTAATGGGGAGAGCTTCATGGCCATCAGAGGGTCCCCCAAAACACACCGATGTGCAAAAGAATTTGAGTAGTTGACCATGCATCAAGTTATGCAGAGGTTGAATAATAACTAAGTTCCAGGGATTATCAGGACAGTACCAGTAAAAGTAAAATATTTCCCCATTTACCACTTCACACTTTGCCCTCATCTCTCATCTTCGAAGATCAGAAAAAATCTTAAATAGAACAGGCGAAGCAGGCCACATCCTCCCATCCGAAACGGCAGGCTTATGACCTTTATGCAAGCCCAGACTGAAAGACTGCATTTC
This sequence comes from Smutsia gigantea, assembly GCA_032199065.1. NCBI lineage: Eukaryota > Metazoa > Chordata > Mammalia > Pholidota > Manidae > Smutsia > Smutsia gigantea. Next base: position 21,351 of record JAVSCE010020055.1, on the reverse strand, counting down.
CAATTAATTTTCAATGTTTTTCTTTTTCTTACTAAAATTAGATGTTTTAACGATGGACAGTCATGAAACTTAGACCATTTGTGGGAAAATAAAAATGATTGGAAAACTTTGTCATTAAAAAAGTGAACTGAAAAGTTATTGCATCCAGCCTAAATTTCATTCATGTGTAGATTTGTCCCTCAGAGTGGGTTTGACTGCTTGTTGGAGATGAAAAATCAGCAATTGTTTTCTGATCCACTGGAGAGCAACATGAGGGACAGAATTATAACCACGGACTCAAAAGGATATATTTCAAGAGGAAAATTTTTAAACCTAACCAAAGGTTAGATTCTTCATTAAGTAAAAATGCAGGGGAATTGATCAGAGTTCACAAATGTTCATTTAGGGGTAATTATTGAACTGTGTAATTATGACTTGTGTACCTTCCTGTTTATCTGATGTAACTTAAAATATATACTTTTAAAAAGGTTTTTTAAAACCTTTTAATGGTCTGGTTTGAAAAATCCATTTGGAAAGGACTTTGTGAATTTCCCCTTGAAAAGATCAGCAGGCTCTTACTGACCATAAGGGTTTGTGCTTGGTGAAAGGCGGCAGATCTGGGCTCCATCTAAACAAGATGGGCACGAGATCCAGGATAGCTAAGAGGCCTGGTCTTACATCTTCATTACGTTCCTAATGCCTAGAGATGTCTACAAGCCTCAAAACAGATCTATACATTGGAAAGGGGTTTCTATCTCAAAAAGAGCAAAACAAAACATTACAAAGTCTCTAAGACTCTTATAGGCATCTTCTCCTAAAGCATACCTGCTTCACACCATTAAAATGCCAAGAGAATCTTCAGCAGAGTCAAGACGTCTTCTCTCTTCTCTGGTCTCCTTTTCTCACCTTGTCTCCTTTGCTCTCGGGGCAAATCAGCTCACAATGAAGTGAAGTAGCTGCCCAGCCTGCCAGGTCACGGTGTATGGCTCCCTGCCAGCCCCCCAGGGAAAGGGACAGAGAAAGCAAAAGGGGAGAGAATCGCCAGAGGATGCCGCTGGAACCGGGTCTGCTCTCCTCCCCGATTGCTCCTGCCAAGCTTCTCAGAGTGGCGCCAGGACGGTGAGGTGCATGAGTACAGTAGACAAGATGCAGGATGAACTAAGAACAACTGAAGAAGTGGTGGGGCCTGGATTAGTTTTGTATGACCTTGTACTGGGCAATGACCCCAAAATCATAGGCAACAAAAGCAAAAACAGACAAACATGAATGTGTCAAACTAAAAATCTCGGCATGACACACGGCACGTTCAACTGAGTGTAGAGACAGTCTACAAAATGGGAGAAGATATTTAAAAACAAACATATGATTCAACAGCAAAAACGACCAAACAATCCAGTTAAAATAAGCAAAAGATCTGCACAGACATTCTCAGAAGACATACAAGTGGCCAACAGATATATGAAAAGATGCTCAACATATTAATCATTTGGGAAATGCAAATCAAGACCACCTCGCATCTATTAGAATGCATGTTATCAAAAGGAAAAAAGATAACAAGTGTTAGCAAGGATATGGAGAAAACGGAACCCTTGCACACTGTTGGTGGGAATGTAATTGGAAAACAGTATAGGAGTTCCTCAAAAAATTAAAAATAGAACTATCATGTGATCCCGCAATCTCACTTCACATATATCCAAAGGAAATGAAAATACTATGTCAAAGGACATCTGTGCTGTCGTCTCATGTTCACTGGGGCATTAGTCACAGTAACTAAGATATGGAAACGAGTGCCCATTGATGGATAAATAGATGAAGATATAATATATATATATATCTTTTATACACACACATATCTAATATATGTATATATACAACATATGAGTATATATGTAATAACAATGTCATATATATTATTCAGCCATGAGAATGAAGGAAATCTTGCCATTTGAATGAGCATAGAGGACATTATGCCAACTGAAATAAGTCAAATAGAGAAAGAGAAATGCCACATGACCTCATATATGTGAAATCTAAAAAGAAAAAAGAAAGAAAAAGAAGTTGAAGTCATAGAAACCCAGACTATAACATTGGTTGCCAAGGATGGGAAGATTGAAGAAATGGAGAGAATTTGGTTAAAGGGTACAAAGTTGTAGAATGTAAGATGAGTAAATGTGCAGATCTAACAAGCAGGATGATGAGCATAATAATAATACTGTACTGAATACGGGAACTATGCTAAGAAAGTAGATTTCAGGGGCTCTCATCTTGCAAAAATATGGTTACAGTGTGAGGAGATGATATGTTAATTAGTTTGACTATAACAAAGATTTCACTACGTATCTATACCTAATCATCATGTTGTATGCCTTACAATTTTTATTAAATTCATACATAAAATTTTTAAATTTAAAGGAGTATCCATCCACCTAAGCTTAAAAATTTCTCAGTATTACAATTTTCTGATAATATCAGTGGTGATGCTAAATGTCATTTAAAAAATATCATGTAATAAAATGAGTCAATATTTCAGAGATCTTCATAACTCAATAAAGCAGTATTTTCTAAGTGACCCAAACCATGCTTGGGTAAAAGATCCATTGAAAGGACAAGATAGGCTAACATAAGACAGAAGAATAAAAGCTTATTGATATTGTTTGAGATTCGATATTGCTGCTAAACTTCAAGAAACTACTATTTGTTGAATTTAGGTGTAATGTCAAAGAATAATATCCACTATATTCAGAAAATTTCCAAAATACTCCTTCTGATTCCACCTATGTATTTGTATATGATCAGATTTTCCTTACAAACTCTAACTAAAGTACATATTGTGATGGATTAAGTACCCTAGCAGATGGGAACCCATATGTCTTCTGTTATGGCAAATATTAATAGATTTCAAAAGTAAAATAATGCCACTCTTCTAACTGCCTCTTTTGTTTTGAAAAATGTAGTAACTTTCATAAAACATGTTGTTTATGTTAACAATGAGTTAATTATTCTTATTTTAAAACAGAGTAATAAAATGTATTTTTAAACTTCTAATACAGTAAATATTGACAAACATAACCCACAGAAACAGGAGCTTCTTGGTGTTCCCATAACTTTTAAGAGTCTGAATAAATCCTGAGGCTAAAATATTTCAAAAGAATAATATCACACTCCTCAAGCCAACTGAAAACTTAGAAACAGTCTCTCTTGCAGAACTTAACTAATTCCCTTCAGTTTCTTCCAAAGGACCAAATCTTTTGTGTTAGTAAAGACTTGGCTTTCACATCTTCTAATTAATACTTAAATTAACATGCATTCATCTTCTCCCAAACAGTAAAAAGTATTATTTTATTTTCTGATTCTGTATCCCATTATTTATAAATTAATAGTGTTGATCATAACGTGTTTGAATTATTGTTGTTCTTGACTTTCCCCTCCAGAGGACAGAAGGATGCCGGTGTTACTGCCTCATTTTCCATGAGGAAAGGAATTAGACTTTTATCTCTCTTTATCATTAATACCTAGCTCAGTGCATGCATCTGACCTGTGCTTGAAATATTTCATAAAGGATGACTGATTTTTGAAGAATTTCCTAACAGTCTGAAAAAGTTCATGGATATGTTATTTTTAAGATATTTTTCTCTCATCAAAAGTCTCATCCACAAGGAATTGTGGTTGTGTTGTACTATATTCCCATTGTTATCTGTGGTACTAAGAATGTGTCAGAGGTCCATTATCTGAAGCTTTGTATCAAATGAAATGTTAACAATTTTCTGTAATATTGTATAATAAGCATAACCTTGTTTTCTAGTATTTCTTTATATCTTAAGGCCTGTTCTGATACTGAAATACATAAAACTTGGTCTTTTGCCCTTTGCTTAACCTCATCTGCAGTTTCATTTTTCTTATTATTTTTTTTAACCTCACTGCAGATCGTTAGACACTAAGATACTGGAAGGGCAACTTAAATTCCTCAATAAATAAATTATTCTTATCAAAGCTGCTGTCATGACATTGTCTAAGTGTGCGCTGTTTTGACAACTACCCAGAGACTGCCTTCTCAAAGAATCCATCCTTCACGGAGGGCTTTCAAAAACATCACCATGGACAGCGGGCACAGCAGCTATTTCAACACAGCAGACACGTATTTGTTAGAGCACAGTGGTGTCCTCAGCTCTGAGACCTGTCATTTTCTGGGTTTCTGCCCCTTGGATGGCTGCCTTTCTTGCCCGCAATGGATCATCCCATCTCACATGGCTGCCTGGCACAGACATGCCCACTGCTACAAATCCATCTGAAAACCTGATTCTGTACGTCCTTGTGCCCGCTTTCAACTCCTGCTTCCTGGGATGACCTTACTTCATCTGAGATGCTCAGGAGTTGCTCAAATGTCATGTTGTCAATCATCCCATAGACATGCCTGTATCGGGATGCTTGGCTTCACTGCTTCAGAACCGCTTCATTATTGATCTCATGCCATTTGCTATTAAGCCTCATGTGTACTTACATTATCAGTGACCCTGATAGAACTTCTTAAGAAACTGAAGGTCACATCCAAATTCAAGTCTTGTAGCTAGAAAAGGTTAAAAAGACCACTTGCCTTTAGAAACTTAAGCTTGATAATCCCCCTAAGCCTAGTTTCTCAAGAATGTTAGATGCTAAAATTTCCTAGGTATGTTTTCCATTTCTTAGATCATTTGTTAATTGCCTGAAAGGAAAAAATAAGAGCCTAATCTTGTAGCTTCTTTATAGCCATTGTATCAAAGAACTGTAGTACTGGGAGGAATATGTCAGACTTCAATTTCCCACTCACACTATGTAAAAAAGATTATATGCATATGAGAGAGAAAGAAGACAGAAGTGTAGCAAGGAAAATATGAACATAATAGCTTCAAGACTCTCCAGGAGATTATTTGATTTATGATTTGCAATCTCAATTAAAAAGTTGTGATTTCTACCTTGTAAAAATGTAAGCGATATATTTCAGAATTAACAAGGTAAATTCCATGAATTTTATGGGGACATTTATAGTGTTTTTTCCTATAATACTTTTATATTTCCTCCTGGATATTTGAACGCTATATTAAAGTATTCTGGATTATTCTCCCTTGCTCCATTCAGTCTGAAAGTGTGATTATGTGCATATGTCATAAATAACATACCACTTAGCTCAAAAGGAACCAGTAAAAGTACCAAAACTTTATGTTTTAATGTTGTTTCTAGCTAATTCTATTGTTTTATAAATAGATTATCTCCATTGTAAGCCCTAAATATCCTCAAGTATTTAAATGGAAGTAACTACTGGGGCATTATACTGCATGTTTATAATTTTGCATGTTTATGATTCTTCATATCTGTAAACCAGTGACTGATATTATAAGTAAGAAAGTCCAAGAGACAACTGTAGTATATTGTTGGGATATATACAAATCTAACAAGTATCAGTGTCAAGTTCTTAATAAAATTCACAAGCTGCAGATAATCTCTTCTCATGTAATATGTGCAAAAATCATGTTTAAGAACCATATATAAATGCTAGCTATAATTTAAAATTGCAAAAATTACCTTGTTAAGCCATCTGAAACACCTCTCATAACCAGCTATCATTATAAAAGCTTGTTAGTGCCCACAGTTATGTTACTGCAAAAAAATGCACTTTAAATAACTTTGTTACATGAATATTTAAACAAAATTTTATTCAACTTTCAGTTATTGGTGGAGAAACTGTTCATATGTTTCTTTCCCAAGAACTAACTGGCTCCAAATGTTTCTTCTCTGATGAGCTCTGATACAGCTACTAGGAAACAAACACCTCACTCCTTGATCCTTGCAGATTCTCTTCTCTAATATTCTCTTGAGGGAGAAAAGCGAGAGAATTATGGCTTCAAAAGATTGGAAAGAAAATGAACAAAAAACAAACCTACAGCACACTACAGAGGTGAGCTCTGGAAGTAGTAAGACTAGTTGATCATGGTTTTAATAGTGTTAGGGTCTCTGGGCCCTTTAGAAGCAGCCAAAGACATATATTCAGCCATTTGATTCTGGATCTTGGAGCGATTTGGGTCTCATCTGGTACTCATGTGCGCAGAGGGAGGGGTCAAGGAGCAGGAAGGACAGGGAGCGGGCCACGGGAGGCAGCCAAGTGATGGCAATAGTGGGGTGCTTCTGAGTCCAGGGGTCAAGTAAGGAAGCCTCCTCCATTCTCCATTTCCTGGAGCCTTGATGTGAAGGTCCACGTGTCGACATCATAATGAGTTAGAGCGACTAATGGGGAAAAGGAGAGCATGTTTGTACGCTCACCACCTCAGACACCAGGTTTGATAGCATCAAGATTTAGCTGGCATTACATGGGAGAATAGTACCTGTTACGGGATGTCCTTGGAATTGGAATCCAAACAATGAAACACTGTTTGCTTTACCTGGAAAAAGTTGCCCCAGCCTGCTGAGAGCCTACTTCAGATACACGAGACCGAATGTGTCTGAACCACCCACTCGCTGTCCCACACATTCTTCACCCATCGCCCACTGAGTCATTCCCTTGCTCCGCAAGCGAGTGACTTCACTGCGCATCATCTTCATTGAGAAGTAGTTGCTGGGAATTCAGATAAGAAAAAAATACAGCCCTTTTCCTAAGGGACACAAAGACAACCAAGGAAGACAGAGACATAAATAAAACAACGTAATGTGACGTTGGTTGCTGGAGCAGAGTGCTCATAGATGCAGCGAGGGCACGCAGCAAGATGGTCACTTTGTGAAATATTGCTCATTATCTTCTCCCAGTTACACTCAAACACCATCTCCTAGCTTCCCAAATCCTATTCATACCTCCAGGGAGGCAATACCATGCTGTATTTAATCAACCGTAGCACTGTCTCCTTCATTGGACAATTAACTTCTTGAGAACACAAAGTTTAGTCATCTTTTTATCATCTCTGCCCAGAGCACAGCTCCTAAAACATGTCTAGTAAATGAATGTATAAAGCAAAGGAGATTAGCTGGCCTCAGCTGCCTTCAGCTCATCTCATACACCTCTTTAAAACATTATCTGTAAATCTTCTCTTCTCAGAATTACTATACCTTTGACAAATGCAACGTGCGTGTTATATAAAATCCTTCACACTGCAGCCCAAATTAATTTGCCTGGGCACAGTTCATTATTTCTTCTCACCAGAGCACTGGAATTATTCCCAATGAGGAACTTGTTTCATTACAGTCCCTATCGCCTCTAAACTGGGAGAGCTCAAATTATGATAGAATTGAATGTATGATGCAAACACATGCAGCTATGAAACTTTCTCCCTCACCAGTAAGTCATTACTGCTAAATTTATCATCCTGCAGCTCTGAGTCTGCCATCATGCAACAAACTGAAAGGCCCTGAGCTCCGTGACCTCTCACTGCTATTAAAGTTATCACAAACTTAGTGAATTGTTAGAATACAATGTTATCAGACAGTTCTAGTGGTCAGAAGTATAAAACAGGCTAAATTTAAGGTCTCAGGAGGGATGTGTGCCTTTCTGAACCCAGTTTCTTGTTTTTTTCCAGCTTCTAGAGGCTGTCAGAATTCTGTGGCTGGTGGCCACCTTCCATTTTCAAAGCCAGCCATGTCTAGTGAGTCTCAAACTGTATCACTCTGACATGTGTGCCTCCCTCCTTCACGCACAGGGACCTATGTGATTACTTGGGACCTCTCCAGATAATCTGGGGTGATCTCCCCATCTCAAAATTGTCTAAATAGCAGATTTAGTTCCATCTACAATCTAACCCCCTTTTGCCATAAAACATTATAAAAAATTCACAGGTTCCAGGGTTCCAGATGTGGTCCTTTTGGGGGGTTTGTTATTCTGCCTACCCTTCCCCCGCTGTGAGCTCGCTTTAGGCCTCACCCCAGGAAAGCCCACCAGGGTGTCCCTGAAAGGTGAATTCTCACCTCCTGCACCATCGTGCTGTTAAGAAGCAGAGAACAAGTTAGTTCTTACGTCTAAAAGAAGGGGGCCGCTAATCAAAGAATTTAATATAGTCTTTTTATACCACAATTGTTTATTCCAGAAAGGAGGAGTGAGTTTGCAGATGCCTCCCCAGGACGACCTCAGATGCCCCACACGCTCTTCAGGAGAGAGATGAGAAAGTTGTTTATACTTTGTGCTTTGGCTGATGTCTCAGGCTTCACGGCTGGACTGCTTGAGTGAGCATTTTTGGTCTTCTGCGGTGCCCATGGAGACTTCCACTGTGCCTTTATGGGTCTCCAGGGCTGTCAGCTGCTCTCTGTCCTCACCACCCCACTGCAGCTCTGTTACATATTTTTTTCCCAGTGCTGCTATCAGAACAAATGCGTCAGCACTTTGTAACAGATGGTTGCCTTCAATAGTGAACACAGTCTCTTAATATATCACCCAGGCTTCAAGAAATGCTGGGTGTACATCTTGGAGACCTGCTGGCTGCACGATGAAGTACAAGCTAGGGAAAACAATTTCTGCCCATGGGATCCATGGGGCGGAATCCATGGAAGATGGCAGCAGAGAACCACAGCATACTGCTATGCTTTCCTTTGCTGAATTCAGCCACAAAAATGGCACATATCCTCACATGGAAAAGATCTGCTCATATCAAGGGCTTAGATAGTTTACCTTACAGCTGAATAGAAACCCATTCTCCTGCTCACTGGCTACTGAACTGGGAGCAAATCACTAAAACTTTTTAAGTTAAATTTATCTGAAAAGTAGAGATGGCTACCTTTTACAGTTTTTAAGAAGAAAAGTTATATAGGAAGTACTTTGAAAGTAGTAGAAAAAACAAACGTAAGAAACTATTATTCTATCGTTTCTATTAAATACAATATCACCAGGCTTCACTGACTTAATCTGAAGCTTGGCATGAATTAGCCAGTGGTTCTCAACAGGTTCAAAAACTATTTGGAAATATGTGAGTTATTTCATATTGTTACAGAAAGTAGCAAGGCACTGAGTTTTAATGCTGTGGATCCATGTGAGTTAGACATCCGGAAATTCACAGGACAGTCCTGCACCATTACAAGTTGTTCAAAGCTTTCCTACTTGGTAACCAAATGTCCCACTAACACTCCATAGAAGGATGAATATCTGAGCCTAGAACCTAATAGTCTTTTAAAGCATTAAGTATATTTAGTATAATTATAATTAATTAGGGGAGTTTTCTCTCCCACTGTCTTCTAGTCTTTAAACTTTCAGATGAGAAATGGGCAGCCATTCAAACCATTGTCTTTTTGTGTGATATGTATCATTTTCTCTAGCTGTTTTCAAGGTATTTTGAAGCTATTTGATTATGATGTGTCCAGAGATGACTTCTTTGCATTTAACCTATTTGGGGATTGCTTAGTTTCTTGAATCTGTAAATTTATCTCTTTAGTAAATATGCTAAGTTTTCTGACCATTGAGAATGTTTTACCCTTATTTGGCAGACATCACTATGCCCTTTCTGGTACTGCAAAAAAGTATATCTTAGAATTTTTTTATGAATGGCTAGGAATTTGCTCATTTAATTTCTTTTTATTCTATTCATTTTCTGCTCTTCACATTGGGTAATTCCTATTCAAATACCTTTGAGTTCACCGATTCTCTTTTCTCTACCATCTTTATTCTGCTGTTGGATTTTCTATTGGGCTCATATTCATAGTTGTCATTTCTCCACTGAGATTTTCTATATTTTCATTCATTTCAAGTGTGTTTTCCTTTAACTCATGGAGCATAGCTAAAACTGGTACTTGTATTTTCAGTTTCGGCTGCCATAACAAATTACCATAAACCAGGCAGCCTAAACGGAAATGTATTTCTCACAGATCTGGAGGCTGGGAGTCCCCGGCCAACATCACACTGGGGGTTTCTGGGAAGAGTTCCCTTCCTAGCTTGCCTACAGCCGCCTTCTTGCTGCATCTTCACACGGCCTTCGTGGGTCGTGCAAGTGGAGATGGAAATGGATCTCTCTGTCTTCTTACAAGGCCACAACTCACCTTTATGATCTCATTTAACCTTAATTATGCCCTAAAATCCCTGTCCCCTAACTCAGTCACACTGGGGCTTAGGGTTTCAACATATGAGTTGGGGTAGGAGGAGTACAGTTCTGCCCATAGCATTATTGTAAGCTCTTGTTTTGCTAATTCTAATATATTTTAAGTATACCAAGATTGGCATCAGTTAATTGATTTTTTTTTCCTTGTTAAGTGGGTCTCATTTTCCTGGTTTTATGTACATGGAAATATTTTGGATTGGATCCTGGGTATTGTCCATCTTATGCTGTGTTGAATCTGGATTGGCTCCTACCCTCCTGGCGCACATTCACCATTTAGTCGGCCTTCAGGGCCCTTAGCATTGCACGTCGGGTTCTCTCACCTGCGTCGTGGCGACTCTGTTATCAGTTTAGTCGCTGAGCAGGATTGGCAGCCCCCCATTCTTGTTGGGTTCTTGCATCAGCTTAAGGCTCCTGGAGGTTCACATATGCAGAATCAGGAGGTCCTGTTTTACAGCTTTCTCTCCTTTTCAGAAGTTACCCCCCTGAACTCCAGCCTTTAGTATCCTCTTCCATGCTTATTCTGGCCAGAAAAATAATGAGAATTCTGTGCAGCTGTGTTCCTTGACGGGAGTCCATCTTTGGGCAAATCCATGACAACTGAGAATTTGAGAAACTTACCCCTGTTTGTGTCATTGGTCCAACTGTCTGCTTTTCAGAGACCATTTGTTTGTCCAGGAATTGAGAAGTCAGCAGTAGGAAGCATGGGCTCTCCAGGGGCCCGCAATGCCTGGCAATTGTTATTTATAAAAGCTGTTTTCACTGGACATCAACTTCTAGTTAGATCGTCACTTCATTTTAGGATTTTAATTATGACATCCTGTCACCATATGGTTTCTGCCATTTCTGCTAAAAAGGCAGTCGTCCGTCATTAGTTGCTCCTTGAAGGGTGACATTAATTTTTTTCCTCTGGTTACTTTGATTTTTCTGTTTATTTTGATTACTAGTTTTACTATGCTCTGAACAGATGCATATTTCTTTTACTAATTGGTATTTGTAATACTCCTTGAATCTGTGTCTGAATGTCTTTGCCAGTTTAATAAAAAATTTGACCATTAATATATAAAAACTTTTTTCATGTCAAATATATCTCTTATACCCTTTAGTTTTAATTGTTTTTTCTCTTCACACCTCAACTATATATACTCTATGACCACTAATCCTTTCTTCAATGGTGAATAATTGTTAAATCCATTTATTGATTTAATTATTAATTTAAATTATGAGATTTGTTTATCCTTAGTTTTGGAATATGTTAGTCCCAGTTATTTTAAAGCTCATGTATGATAAACCTGACATTTTTATCACCACTTAGTCTATTTCTTCCTGTGGTATTTTCTTAATTTTACTTCTGTAGCTTGCTGTGCACATCATCTTTTTTTTTAATTGAAAGCTGGGCATTAAGTGCATAAAAATGTAGTTTCTGGATGACACTATTTCTTTCATAAAGGGTTTAGTTTAGTTTATTGCCAGTAAAGAATACAGGAGAAAAATCACCATACTGCTCTCAGAAACTGACCTGATTCTACTCGGGGGAGACTTTTTGAGAGTCTGGTCTCCTTCTGGGTCGCACACTTTGGGTCTAAACCTTCAAGGATGCACCTTACGGGTTTTCCAAGCCCCTCCCATCCTGGCAAGCTCTGAACTCCAGTTTTTGCTTCTTCAGCACCATGAAAATCTAAAGTCCTATTTTGTTTCTCACTTTCTTAGGAGCCACTTTTCACTGAGTGTTGGCAATGCTTAAAATTGAGCTAATAGCTCGATGCCCAAAGCGGCTCAGACCCCCCATCCCACTGCCCTGTACTCCCCTCCTCCCCTGGAGGGAAGCTTCTGCTGCGGGGACTGCTTCGGCTTCTCTGCATGGGCAGCTGTGAATTGGTGAATATATTGGAAGGAAAAGGTACACAAAACATTGGGCTCACCTCAACGGATTACCTTCTCCAGGGATTTTGGCCTTTCAGGTCCCTCATGCTTTTGTCACTGTCAGATGCCCTCAAACGGATGCTTTTATCTTCTAATTGACCTCCTTGTTCAGATGACCTGCTACAGACCTCTCTCTCAGAGCCAGGAAGGAAACATCATGTCGGCATCACACACTGTATTGGCAAATTATATGTCACCTTTAGGGCCTGTGGCTATTTTATTTACCATGATAGAAGCACTAAGAGTCATATTTTTATAAACTTAGTTTCAAATTTAAGCTAGAAAAGGATGGCTTAGTCCACATTACATTTTCCACACTTTCAGAGGGTATGTGTTATGAGAGGTCCAAATTTCAGAATATGCAATAATCACTATATTCTGTTTATCTTCCTCCCCATTGGTATCGATATTTGTGTCATCCCCTCAGTGGTGGGTAATTGTAAAATCTCTAAGGTGTATCAAATGTACACAGAATGGAGGGGAAGAGTTCTCCCATTCAGGAGCAGAAATAGTGAGCATGAGACATGATGCAGGCATTTAATAAAAAGATATTAATGCAAAGCAATGTGCTAAGCAATATGGAGATAAACTTCCCTGCCGTATAGGACTACAAGAGTGCTGACTCAAAATTAACTAATTTTAGTTCTACGTGATGAGCAACTCCAATAAAGGAATGAGAAGCATGCTTTCGGATCACAGAGAAGGCAGTGATCAACTACCTTTATAGGTGCCCAGAGGCACTCATGGCAGCCCCCGGCGAGCAGTGGCTTGAAGGGCACTTAGAAGTTTAGCTGTAAGACAATTAAGAAAGGTTCACAGTAGAGGCGGAGCGCACGTACAACATGGCAGGTCTGTAAATACGGGAACCAGCAAGAGATATGTTGGGCCCACTTTTGAGCATGCTTAAGGAAATGGGTAGTTTGTGAAGTGCATCTGCCATAATAGGTAGCCTGGACCACGCTGCAGGCAATGGAGGAACAAATCCTCTCACTGGTAATATGACCTTCAAAGTACAGTCCACACAGAGAGATCTGGGTCCACATGTGACAGATTAAGTATCCTATTGAGATTCTTGATCTGAGTTAAATGACTCTAAGTATTCTGGGAATGTGGAAAAAACACAGAGGAATACAAGCACACACTGGGAAATTGGAAGAAATAGAAAACTTGGAAAACAAAAATAAATAAAAACTTCAGCATAGCACAGAGAACTTGACTGGAATTTGACGAACGCCAAACATTATGTTCAGCTCCTCACATCTATTGGCAAATGGTCAAAAACACAAATGAGACCTTTAAACCTGAGAGTTTGCTTTGTTTGGGGTTTTGGGAAATTGATTTTTTTTTTGAAGGAAAAAGTGGAACTTTAAAAAGAGGTATGGAAACTCAGTCTCCATTACAAACTAACCTTCATGTGACTCCAGGTTTGGGTCAGGAGCAAATCCCAAGCCCTGGCCACTTGACCACTAATGGCTGCCATAACCCTATCTGCTGTATGTGCTTGCTGTGAAATGCCCACAAGTTTGAGGGACGTTACAAAAGAAGAAAACTCAGTGGCATTCATTCTTCACCAAATCCGGTCAATGCCAACCCACTGAGTGTAAGCACCCAGGTTGTTTTTCTTTGGACTGTAGTTACTAGGAATAAAACAAACATGGCTTATCGTATTTCCATCCACTTAACAAGCTATGGGAGAAGAAAATTGAGTGACAGGAGATACAGCATTGTTTCTTTATCTTGGACCTAGGCCTTTATAGAGTAATGATATTCCAGGTTAAAAATAAACTGCCATGTAGGGCCCTCCTCTTGCTGTTCAGCCAATTCAAACTGACATACATTTATTTTCCTCACTGTGTGCTTTAGCTACTGCATGAAAAAGAAAGATCATTTCATTCTTGCATTAGATGAGTGTACACTAATCTCAATCTTACTTTCATAAATAAGTCAGCAATGGAGGATGACTACCTCAGGACAAAGAAAAAACAAATTTATTAGGTCTCAGAAATCAAAAGGATTTCTGTAACATCAGACCATACAACAGAATATTCAACACTGCCTCCCAAGTTTGTGGTTTTACTTTCTTTGAATGTGACATAAAATTAAATATTGCTTCATCAAAATAAGCTCTGCAGAATATAGAGTACCAGCTCAGTCTTGTTAGAAAAGAGTTATGTGATTAATCAGCCAGACATGTGTCATCTGTGATATAACAAAGAGCAAGGTATCAAGAAGATAGTCAGAGTTCTTGGAATTCTAACTACCATGCTGGACAGGGGCTAAGTGTTCATTGCTTGGGAAAAGGGGGTCATGATTTAACATATGTGCTTGCTGCCAAATATCCACAAGTTTGAGGGACATTACAAATGAAAAAGTCTTCTAAGCAATCCAGAGCTGGTCTCCCTATTTTAATATTTGTCTGAACTTCTTTATCAACAACTGAATGAACATATAGACTTTACAAGATGGCAATGGAAAATATACCTTCCAGGTATTATACTCAGGTTCACTACCTGTGTTTTGCTCATCCACTATTCTATTAGCATCAGACATATAAGCATGTTTTAGAAACTTTTAGTGCCCTAGATACATAGGAAGTTATACTGCTCAGTAAGATGTCTAATGCTACAGGCATTATTCTTCTGAGTTTATTTCAATTGCCCTCGAATTCCTAGACACAATGTAATCATTCAGTTCTCCAAGCCCTCTGTATCTTCAACTGTATCCACTAGGATGTACTTAGGATATACAAAGACATAGGCTGTCAAGCAGCTCAATGACTCTAAAGTGTTAACTCCATGTTTCCAACATTTTCAATGTTGCCACTCTTGACTAAAGTCCTGAACTTTTATTTGAAGCCAAATGAAATAGAAAAAATACGGATATATAACAACCACTTGGACTAATACCAGTAACTAGAAAATGGCAATGCAATTTGAATTTTCTTTTAGGACTGGGATAAATTTTCAAACCACCAACAGTTTAGAAGTAGCTTAGATATGTGTATCATAACAAGATGTATCAAGATTTAGGTATTATCACATCTGTCAGAAATTATAAATCAGATAGATCATATGAGAGATGATATATTTATTGCAATGATTACATCATTGTTAAACAGGTTGTAAGATTTTCTTCATGGAGCATTTTAGCAGACAACATAGAAACCAATTTTATTTTCATATGGTTATACCATGCTCTGAATACCAAATTATACTACCAATTTTGACCTTTCCTCATTATTAAAACTTAAATTTGAAAAGTTACAAATGTTTTCAAGAACTATAGACACTATTTGTTATGGGTTCAATTGTGTCTCCCAAAAATATATGTTAAAGTCCTTAACCCCTGGTACCTGTGAACATGACTTTCTTGGGAATTGGGTTTTTGCAAATATAATCAAGTTGAGATGAGGTCATTAGGGTGGGGTTGAATCTAATATGACTGGTGTACTTATACAAAAAACAAGATAGAGACTCACAGTGAAAAGACAAGACAGTCATGTGACAACAGAGGCAGAAATTGGAATGATACAACCACAAAATAAGGAATGCCTGAGGCCACTAGCAGCTAGAAGAAGTGAGAAAGGATCCTCCCCTACAGGCTTTGCCAGGAATAGGCCTGTCCACACATTGATTTTAGATTTCTAGCCTGCAGAATGTATGAGAGAATAAATTTCTGTTGTTTAAGCCACCCAGTTTGTGGTATTTTGTTAAGGCAGTTCTGTTAAGGCATCCACCTACTCTGGGGAGTATGCATGACCCGAGTACATGCACCAAAGTGTACCAGGCTTTTTGTTGGGAAAGTGTTGGTATAGTTGGGCCCTGAAGGAAAGTCTGCCAAATTACTAGAGATGAAAAAAATGATAAAAAATAACTCTAGAAATGGAATCAAGAGCTAGATTATGGATCACATGGCCCTATTTTTGACTTTGTATTTTAAACAAAGTACCATATGCAGATCTTGGAATATTTTAAGTAACAGACTGTCACATACCAACATAGATGCTTAAAAATGACCTGAGTGTTATATCAAGCATGGACTGGAGTAGGGCAGGAATCAAAGTCAGGAGATCAGAGCTAGTGATTCTATAGGTTATTGAGGAATTGTGGTGACTTTAAATAGGGTCTTGGCGACTTAATAAAGAAGTAGGGAAAGGGTTTTTTTTTTAATCCTTGAAATTGCAGTGACAGGCTCTTCAGTGTAGAAGAAGAGGTAAATGTCAGGAGTTATTCCCAGGTTTGGTTGGAGAGATTGGTTTGATATAGGTGTTATTTTTTGACTTGAGTATGTCTGTGGGGTAAGATCCAACTAGGTAGGGAAATTTGTATCTCACCGTGGGGGCTTCACTGGCTGGAGAGATGTTCTGTTCATATGCTTCACCAAAATCCAACTCTCTCAACTTGTGTCCCTTATCTCATCCTCCAACTTAAGATCCAAGGATAAAACCTAGTGGTATCAAATGAACTGTGAGGGACCCCTCACACTTTACCTGAGCAACAACTAGCATCACTCGCAGCCTTCTCTTTGCTCAATGGTTAGTAGGTATGACGACAAACATGAGTCCTGTGAAGTTATTTTGCAACATAAAAATAATTAAGTTGACTCTAAGTAAAGAGGGAGAATTCAGTTTCTAAAATTTTTAAATTAAAAAAATCAATTTTGGACAGCATCTGTTTGAAATCTTTCAAAAATTAAATAAAACAAGAACACTATGAAATAAGGTAAAAACACTACAAATTTTTTTAAAAACTAGTTTCAAATGAAAAGAGATACTGTCACACTTAAAAATATAAGGGAAATAACAAGTCATGCCTTCAAAATTTGCTGTGGCATTAAGAATAAATAAAGAGACAATTTATTAATGCAGAAAAACAAATCAGAGAGGAAGGGATTATGCATGCCCAGAATTCAAAAGGGAAGACGAATATGTAAATAATTAAAGAAGATGATAGAGACAGAGGGCAAAAAGAGTAAAAAAGCAAAAGTATAAAGAAACATATAAGTATAAAGAAATAAGTACACTAGAAATGAAAAATGGTTAAGAATGTCCAGACAATGATTAATCAACTGAAAAGCTAGTTACAAACAAATGGCTTGATGTAAGATCAAAATATAAATGTCATATACCAACAAACATAGATTATAAAAGAGTGGTAAAAGTGCAAAAAGAACTCCCTAATATAAAATACCTGGGAAATACCACAACAAAGTAGTAAAAGGCACTTATGAAGAAAATTTGAAACATTACTAAGGGTAAAAAGGCAGCCCAAATCACTAAAGGTGTTATGTCTGCAGTATAGACCAACATGGCAAAGATATCAAGACTCCAAAATTAATCTAAAAACACAGCATGGTCGCTGGCAAAGCTTTAACAGGATTTTTCATAGAATCTCAAGAAATGATTCCTAAAATGCATGTAATACAATATATTCACAAGGGCCAAGACTATTATGGAAAATAACAACAGAAGAGCTTTACGTTTAAGATATGAAAACATATTTAACATTGCAAGTTACTCCAACACTGTAGGATTTGTATTAAATGAATAGAATGGGGTGAAATTGGGGGTATGAAAACCAAGGTACATATTCATCCATGAAGTTGAAAGGGGAGGGCTAAGGTCTGAATGCATCCCTCCAAAATTCATACATTGAAATCCTGATTCCCAGCATGATAGCATTAGAAGGTGGCTGTTTGGGAGGTGGTTAGGGTGTGAGGGTGGGGCCCTCATGGAAAGGATTAGTGTCCTTGTAAGAGGGGCCTTAGAGAGCTCCCTTGTCCTTCCACCATGTTAGGACACAATAAGAAGTCTGCAGCCTGGCCCTCCCCAAACAGTGACCATGCTGACATCCTGATCTGAGACTTCCAGCCTCAAGAACTGTGAAAAGTAAATTTCTGATGTTTGCAAGGACCCAGTCTGGGGTATTTGTTATAGCAGCCCAAACGGACTAGGACTGGGAGGAAAGTGCTCATGAAGAAAACTCTAACCCAAACCTAGCACACTGATAGATGTTCTTTACCAAAAGGAAGTGCTTTTGTATGAATTTAAAAGCAAAGTAAAGGATAAAGACCTGCAGAAAATATAAAACAAAGGAGGACCATGGTAAAAATTATTAAAAATTACAAATTAGTTTTTTTAATGACAACCCAAAATAATTAAAAACAGGAAAGAATACAGTTTATAAATTACTTACAGTAATGAAATTCTCGAGTTTCACTAGTATTACAGAAAATGCAAATGAAACTAGAGCTAATGTTTCCATTTGTTCAATTGGTAAAATTTATAGTTTTATTACCTAGTTGGCAAATGTAAGTTGGCATTTGATTTTGTTTGCATATTCTGTATATCCCTGTGCACTCATCATTGACTGTCATTTCATGTAGTCCTTGAAAGGGGAAAAAAAACTTGTCAGTCTAGATTCTACACCCTGAGCCTTCATTAAATCAGAAAGGCATACTTAAATGTGTTACAAAAAAGCAGAAACAAAAACAAAGATAAGAACTGAGTAATATTAGAGTTTTAGCACAAATTATAGCAATTTATTTGAATTATCTAAATACAAATTGAAACTATTCAAGTTGAAATTAATTCTTCGTGGTCTTAAATGTAATGTGGTTGCCATAGAAACTATTTTCTTAAAGAAATTCTTTAAAAGAACACCTGTGTCAAAACGCATACATTGGAAATATGTAAGCTTTTGCAAGTCAATGTCCTTTCATTTTCTTCTTTATTTCACCTGAAGAATAAAGATTAATAATTTGCATCATAACTATAGCACTTTAGGCCAAAATGTTTCCAATTTATGCCCCACTACATTTTTCATGATTTCCTGGAAAATCAAAACAAGAATTAAGTACAAATGCTTTTTGAGATGATTACTTTTTTCTCTGAATACAAGAAAAGGGAAAGGAAAGAGACTTCAGGTTTTGAGGAAGAAGAGAGACTGGGATGGGACCTTGATTAGTGAAAGTATTTTAAAGAAATTTAAAACACAGCTGGCACTCAGATATAAAAAGCAATGAAGAGAGAGCTACTGCACTGACACTTCTTTCTAGATTGCAGAGGATTGTAATGACTCATTCTTCATAGCTGTGCAAGTCTATCTTCCTAGCACAAGTCTTCATTAAGACTAAAACAAATGTAAAAGAAAAATGCAAGGCTAGTGTCAGTGTGGTACTGACAAGTGTTAGTGACCTGTCATGGTGACATAAACCCAATGTGACCCACTAGGAGCTACACAGGCAAATGTGTCTAATGATAGGAGATTCAGGAAGAATCTATATAGAAATGAAATTGGAAGCCTCGCTAATGCTACTTGGCAGCATGTAGACTGACCTTCATAGGCATTAATGCGACATAAAGGATGCCTGAGTAACCAGGCACAGAGAAATATAATTGGCAAAGTAAGGCATTTTAATAGTGTGTATAAAAATGTATATGGAAACAGATAGGCACAGTCTCTTCCATACAATTTCCTAGTAATGGTAATTGTGTGTGTGTTAAATAAAAGCATGGTTAAGACTTCCGGGAAGATGGCGGTGTGAGCAGGGCGGCAGAAATCTCCTCCCAACACTATATTTATCTACGAAAACACAGAAAATACATCTATTCCTAAAAGAGAGACGAGAATACACAGGAAAGCGCACAGCGTGCAGCTACACCCGAGAGGACTCGGCACCCCAAGAGGTGGGTAAGATCCGGAGCCGCGACCCGGCGGGACCCGAGCCCTCCCCCACCCCAGCGCACCGGCGGGAGGAGAGGATTCAGAGTGGGAGGGAGTGGAAGTACACCCCGCGAAGTAGCCAGCCCCGGGGATCTGCGCGGGGAGCGCTGACCCGCATTGCGCAGTGCAGCGGAGATTGGAGAGACAGAGGGGCAGGATCTGAGCGGGGAACGTGCCAGGGGGCTTGCAGCCGGCTCCCGGGAAGGAAAAAAAAAGCGCGCGCTTTCCTCAGCGGTCTTAAAGAGACAGGAGCCCAGCGGAGGAGCCGGATCGCCCCAGCACACTGAGCCCAGCAGGCCGGGAGTCCTGGGAAGTTTCAGATGCCTTAGCTGGCGACTGAGGAAGCGTAGCCATACTTAACACTTCTCACTGAGATCAACAGCCTCCTATTCGTTCCCACCCCTGCCAGAGCGATAAAGGGCCTGCGGAGCGGCACAGTCACAGCTGTGGAATAGTGGGGCAATAGCGCCACCTAGAGCATTCCCACAGAATCTACGTCCGGTGGGCATTTTTTGTTTTTTTTGTTTTGTTTTGTTTTTTGTTTTTGTTTTGTTTTTCTTTTCTTTCTTTTTTTCTTTTTTTCTTTCTTTCTTTTTTCTTTTTCTCTTTTTTTCTTCTCTTTTTAAAGTCTTAAAGAGCCCAGCTGACATACGTGGCAACTATCAGTGACCAAATTATACAGCCATGAAAAGACAGAGGAATATGGTTCAGACCAAAATCAACCAGACAACCCCAGAGAGGGAGTCTGAAGGGATGAAATGCACAGCCTCCCTGAAAAAGAATTCAGAATAAAAGTCATAACCATGCTGATGGACCTACAGAGAAATGTGCAAGAGCTGAGGGAGGAAGTGAGGGAACTGAGGAAAGACAGTACAGAAATCAGACAAGCGATTGACGGGCTTAACAGCAGAATGGATGAGATACGAGACTTCATTAATGGAATAGAAAACGAGAACAGGGTACAGGACTGAGGCGAAGAGATAAAAGTTTCTAGGAATGAAAGAATATTAAGAGAACTGTGTGACCAATCCATGGAACAATATTCGCATTATAGGAGTACCTGAGGAAGAAGAGAGAGAAAAAGGGATAGAAAGTGTCTTTGAAGAAATAATTGCTGAAAACTTTCCCTCGCTGGGAAGGAAGTAGTCGCAGTCCGAGCTCATAGATCTCCCAACACAAGGGGACCCAAGGAAGACAACACCAAGACACATAATAATTAAGATGGCACAGATCAAGATAAAGACAGGGTATTAAGGCAGCTAGAGAGAAAAAGATCACCTACAAAGGAAAACCCATCAGACATCATCATGCTTCTCAACAGAAACCTTACAGGCCAGAAGAGAATGGCATGATATATTTAACGTTATGAAACAGAAGGGCCTCGAACCAAGAATATTGTATCCAGCACGATTATCATTTAAATATGATGGAGGGATTAAACAATTTCCAGATAAACAAAAGTTGAGAGAGTTTGCCTCTCATAAAACACCACTACAGGATATCTTAAATGGACTGCTCTAGATGGAAGCACACCTAAGGCTAAAAGATGTCACAAGAGAAAATAAAATCATAGCAAAGAAAGAAGACCATCCAAATTCTAACTAAAGGCAAAGAATAAAACACCTATTATAGAAAGAATGGAGGAGGAGGAATAAGAAGGGAGAGAAGAAAGAAACATCAGACTGTGTTTACAA